>VXAB01006374.1:388312-426752 GCA_013399175.1 Odontophorus gujanensis
AAAAAAAAAAAAAAAAAAAAAAACACTTTCAGTTCCAAAAACACATTGAAAAACTAGAAACAAACAAAAGGATTTAGAGTCATTGAGCATTAACTGTTTGCCATGAAACTATAAGAAACAGAATCCTTGCCACAGCCTTTTGGACAGATTTGAAGAGGTTAAAGTCAGTATTAGTCATGGATGGATGAGCAGCTATGCTTGGGTTGAATGTAGCACCTCATGAACTGGCTTTAACCCAATTCCCAGCTCAATTTATAAAATCCTTCCAATACCTCAGTAAGCCATCTCAGCCTGATTTCAGAAAAGCCCTTTTGCTGCACTTTAGCTCACATCTCACAGTACTGCACAGAATCACAGAATTGAAGGGGCTGAAAGGGACCATTACAGATCACTGAGTTCAACTCCACTTCTAAAGCAGGTTCCCTACACCAGGTCAAACAGATAGCAGTCTGGATGTGTCTTAAATATCTCTGAAGAAGGGAACTCCACAACCTCTCTGGGAAGCACATTCCCATGCTTTATCACCCTTATCGTAAAGAAGTTCTTCAGCATATTTGTGTGGAACTTTCTACATTCCCCTTTTTGTTCACTGCCCCATGTTCTATCACCGTGCACCACTGAAGAGTCCGGCCCTATTCAACTGCATCATGCACGTTAGATATGTATAAACACTGACGAGTTTCCCTCTCAGGCTGAACAGACACAGGTCTCTAACCCTTTCCTCACGTGGGAGATGATCACTTGGGTAATGGTTTCAGCAATTTTATCTGTAATGAAGTGTCATCATGTTTAAGACAAGGGTCTTTATTCCATTCATTCCTTCCAGAGTATATTGCAAAAAATATAACGATTTTTTGCCATTATTTGAAAGTAATTGGCTGATCATCATGTGAAACAGGATGCTTGATGGTCTTAAAAGTAACACCATTGGAGTCCTACACAGCCCAAAGAACGTCAAATAAGCCATTGTTTTATTACATGCTACACAGTAGAAAGACACTAGACAATGCAAGTCAAATGACATCCTTCATAGTTTAAACTGACATCCACATTCGCTATTCAGAAATAGTTAAGATTTTTTTCTCTTTGTAAAACTGAAATCATACAATGAAAATCCAACACACTGGTGTTTCTACACTCACTTGAAGAAATCCTCCCTGGTGCTGATCCTCTGAGTCTGGCATCCACACAACATACACGAGTGTTGTTAGGATTTTTATTAATCAAAACTGAGATAGGGCAGTGCTCTCAAATTTGAGTGAGCTTTGATAACCTTAGCACATTTAGGAGAAACCCCTTAGCCAGTGAATGACACATTTAATATTACTGTAGTCTCTTAGTAAACTGTCATTTGTCAGTATATACAGGTAGATAGGTGAAAAGAGCTTACGATTCAATACTGTTCTATTCAAATGTGGCCATAGGAAATAACAATTTATCTTGCAAAGGAAATAAATAAAAATGACAACCCATTGAAATATTAGCTGCTACAAGGAATGTTACTTGAGGAAGCTAAGTCCACTGAAAAGAAAAGAAAAAGGGGATCTAATGCAAAATAACTGTAGCTCATGTGCCTAACAAATGAGAAACATAATCCATTAAAGTTTATCCTATTCTGTCATTGAAAATACTTCAAGAATGGATATGATAATACACATGTTGTCAAGATCTCCTCTGATATGGCTCAAGATGACAGAAGAAAGCACTGATTCCAATTGACAAAAAAGCACATTTGTGATCTAGGCACTCTGGTTTACAGGCAAAACACTAAGGTAAAATAATATCATTTTTTCCTCAGAGGTTGTTACTATTATACTTGTACTTGTGCTAACAAATTCTATTTTTTTCTATGAAGGTTTTGTCCAAAGTCTCCCACAGATCCTCCCATGGAATCAGCATGGAAAAAACTGTCACGAGAACACGAGCTAACAAACAAGCAGTTGCAATAGAAGTAGTCAGCTCTCACCAGTTTACAAACAGTGCTTACTACAGGAGCTGCAAGGAAAATAACTCTAGAAGTACATTATTCCTGAGATCATATAAATGTATACAGCGCAACAGCTTAATTGTGAGAACAAATTTAAGTGTAGCTAATCAAAACCTCAGCATCTAATCTTGTGCACATACTACTCTTTTCCATTATTAAAATGAGACCAAAGAAAACAGCAAACCATCTTGCATAACCAGTTGCTTAAATAAGATATAAATAAAAGAGCATATGCTGTTTTTTCAAACAACTACCCAGGATTTTAGCACAGTTGGGCTTTCATCTCACAGTGAAACAATTATCTCCAGTGGAATGGGTTAACCATCAGGAGCTATTGAATACACTTCAGCTTCAATCACCCTGAAAACAAATCAGCTTGTATAAACAGGTCAATTATTTTAATACCAGCAAGAATTGATTTAGTGTCTCCTGAACCACAAAGAAAGCAAAGATCTATACTGTCATAAGCTTGGCCTGAAGCACTCCTTCACCTTAGAACTAGAGCCCTGATGATAAAATGAGCACCAACCAGCAAGACACAGCAGCAATGAGAGTCAGAAAAGCCCTATTCTCACAGTGGGATCTCACTAGTAACAGCTTGCTATATGCAAATGTATTTCGTATTGATCCTTTGCAAGCACTCCACTAAAACAGTTTTAAGAAACAATGTTATATGTAATAAAGTTTTCCAAAAACAATCCTTTACCGTATTAAAATGAAAACAGAGAATTAGATGCCTCCAAACAACTCAAAAGTCATAATTTAAAACAAATCATAAAACCATGATTCTCTATCGGTATTCCACATCATAACACCATGTAGAGCACTGGAAGTTAAAGAGTTAATGCTCCAGTTCTATGGACTGCCAAATTTCTGGGTATCTGGTCCTCAGAAGAGAAGAACTACACACCCCAGAGGACTTTGCATTTCTGCTTTCCATTCAGAGTGAAAGATAAAACTGTTCACAGGTCACAAGAATGCCCCTTCTTTGCTACCTGTCTTGGCAGTGTGTGCTCCCTAGCCATCTCACCTTCTGCTTTAGAGTAAGGCCTCCAGTTTCAGACACTCACTCATTTTATTTGATTTATTAGCCTCAATTCCAAGTATATTGCATTATATTGTGTTATCTTGCATTCTGATATCAAGTTTAGTAGATTAACTTTCCTCATCAGATCGTTGCTGCTGTTTTGTTCTTAGACCCATCTCCCTACCCTTTCTTGGGACATGGGTCCGTGGGTCCCCCTGCCCCATTAGTCACAGTACCAGACCGAGCTGGCTCATAAACTGTTGACACCGCCACCAACCATCCCCCACCCCTCTTTGTTGGGTCAGTGGGCCTGCTGTCCCACTGTCACATACACAAGGTAGATCTAGAGATAACTCCATGACACATGGATACAGCATGCCACATGGATACAGCATGCCACATGTAGCAAACTGTCAGGATAATTTTCTCTAGATTTAGGACACTTACTACAGTACACAATCATTTGTCAGGTATTTCTACCCAGTAAATATGCATTGGACAACATATAAATTTATTTGTGAAAGATTTGGAATTATTAATCCTTTAGACTATAAAATAAATACTAGGTTAAACCCCTAACAAAGTCTTTCAAAATGCAAAGTTAAGGAGTTGTTCTGAGGCAGAGAAGATGGTTGCTTCCTTGCAGAGGAGCTGTTGAATTCACTATTTTCTTTACAACAGGAGAAGAATGACAACAATGCCAATATTGATACTTTAGTTTCACACTAAGAAATGTGACCTCTGAAAACAGGGAGAATTATTTCAAGTACTAACTGCTGTTCCCAGTGAGAAAAGTGACAAAGGTGCACAGTGGGAGCTACTGAGCACTCAGCACTTGCAGNTGGCCTGCGGTCCCTCTGTCACATACACAAGGTAGATCTAGAGATAACTCCATGACACATGGATACAGCCTGCCACATGGATGCAGCATGCCACATGTAGCAAACTGTCAGGATAATTTTCTCTAGATTTAGGACACTTACTACAGTACACAATCATTTGTCAGGTATTTCTACCCAGTAAATATGCATTGGACAACATATAAATTTATTTGTGAAAGATTTGGAATTATTAATCCTTTAGACTATAAAATAAATACTAGGTTAAACCCCTAACAAAGTCTTTCAAAATGCAAAGTTAAGGAGTTGTTCTGAGGCAGAGAAGATGGTTGCTTCCTTGCAGAGGAGCTGTTGAATTTACTATTTTCTTTACAACAGGAGAAGAATGACAACAATGCCAATATTGATACTTTAGTTTCACACTAAGAAATGTGACCTCTGAAAACAGGGAGAATTATTTCAAGTACTAACTGCTGTTCCCAGTGAGAAAAGTGACAAAGGTGCACAGTGGGAGCTACTGAGCACTCAGCACTTGCAGCTCCTAACAGCTGCTGGTCTTAAAACTGCACAAGCTCTTTACATCTTACTTTTTTACACAAAAAAAATTTTTTGTACTCTTGTATTTTTGTACTTGACATTACTGTACATTCCTGCTGTTATATAGCTCTTTCTCTAAGTATAAAAATGAAAGAGTTACCTAGATACATCTGAGGACCCTAAAAGCACAGAACTTCCAGTCCTTTGCACTGCAGGTAAAAACAGAAAATTATCTTGTAAACCTAGATTCCTTGATTTTGAGTAAAATCCCTAGAGTTTTTTGTCTGTACTTCACGCTTATCACATCAGTATGTCACAAAAAAGTTTCCATGATAACTACTTTTCTGAGCCAAACCAACCAATAATTAAGAAATTCCACAAACACTGCGGACTTTAGAACTTCCAGAAAAATGAGACGTCTGTTTGCAAAAAAAAAAAAAAAGGCAACAACAAAAAATCAAGAATCTTCCCAATCACACCAAGTGAAAAATAACTGGTAGCAAAATCAGCAAGTTCTACAGTGCTTTAGAAGTACCCAGTGAGTTACAACAATAAGAATCTGAGATGAAATTTTGAAACAATCTTAGCAAAGTAACTCTTTTTCAAGTACATCACATCTCAAATTGAAGAGAATTCTTGCAGTTTATAAAGTATACCACATTCTTTTTGTCTATTTTACTGTATATTATCACATCAAGTCATAATTTATGCTACTTATTTAAAGAGAGCTTTTCAAAAGTTGTTGTGCTGACATTCATTACACACCGAGCAAAATAAGCATTGCCATCCCCTATGAGAGATGGAAGGTCAGCCCTCCAGTTTCAGATAAACATAAAACAGGAGCTTTCTGTTGATCTGAAAGAGCTGGTAAAATAGATCCACATTAAAATTCAACTGAAATCAAGTAACAATAATTTTTAGTGAAAGATTTGGTTGCACCATTATTCAAGGATTTGATACAGATTGGTCTCTACTGTTAATTTAGAAAGACTCGCGTTATAAAAAAAATTACATTTTCTTTTTTCCCTCCGCATTGCTTTATTTTCACAGGAGTCAGTTCTGGAATCCCCAACCACGATTTGTTCTACTTTCCTAATGAGACAAAAATATTGTATTCATCACTGAATAATGATGAGCTACTCTGCAACTTTCTATTCCAATATATGTGCAATGTGTGTCTTTGATATTTATCCTGAGCAAAATTTGTGCCATTTATTTAACTCATCTGTTTGTATTTAATAGGACAATAGGGTAGACTGCATGTAAAACTTACCATTAGAAATTCAGTCTCGCTAAAGATACAAAATATGACAGAATAATTCAACTAAACCAAATGTATTGGCTTTTCTTTTTTTTTTTAAGGGGAAAAAAATAAAATATATTTCTACCAGGTAACCAGGTAAGGATCTTATTCCAAGCTGAGAATAAAACCATTGAAAATACTGAATGTTCTATACTGAAATAAACCTAAAAAAGGAAAAAAAAAAAAAAGACCTTTAACTTCACTGTACTCTAAAAAAGTGAATATATTGTTCATGACTTGAATTCACAAGCTGCTGTAGAACAGATTCAGTGCTTGTAAGACATTGTGGTTTTTTTTGTTGTTTTTTTTTTTTTCCCCCTGGATTGAGATACATAACAGCTCCAAAATATCAATCTTGTGGAAACAAAAAAGCATGCAAGGAGACCAGATGGCAGGACAAAAATCTGAACGTGAGGCAAGCTTGTGACTCTGATAATGGAAAACTGAACATACATGTCAAGCAGTTTTCTAAAGACTGTAGACAGGACCTATCACAACTACTAGCCAGGAGTGAATAGAAGCAAACTGGGAGGAGAACAGATTTGAAAATGGTCCAAAACTGCCATCAAACATTGTATAATTTTGCTATTTGCAAATTTAACAAATCGACTAATTTTCTCAGGCACACATGGGAGCCATTACATGTAAGTTAGTTGTAGGTATTAATTGTTGGCCATGCAATGAAAACCATAGACTTTGAGCTGAAAATCTGAGCACCTGTGGAAAGATTCAGCAAAGAAACACCATGGGTATTCTTCTGCAAACAACAAATGAAGCTATTTTATATCTCACTTCAAAATCATGCTTTGAAATCCAAAACCCAGAAAACAGCAGCCAATTTTGTGAATTACCTCTATTATGAATTCTGACATTAACAACAAACATGAACATAATAAACTTTCTAATACAGCATGTTCCGTCACATTGCAAATGTAAACATCACATTACAGAGTGGACAGTACCTTTTCGTGGCATTCAAAACACCACCAACATCTTTTCTAATTTTATTTTTTTGGGGGAGTGATTTTCTGTAAGAATACACAAATGGACAATTGGGAAGCTGGTTACACACACGGATGATTCCTTGAGCTTTTATATTTCTCATGGATAAAGATTCTTTACAATTATTTTCTTGGCACAAACAGTGGTATAATGATAGACATAAGCAAATGTTTTTTCAGTTCAACAAATCTCCATACAACCGACTTTTCCACCTCAGAAAAATCCTCCAGATTTTAACCTGGAGGTGTTTAAGGAAAAGGTAGATGTAATACTTTGGGAGATGTTTTAGGGGGCAATATCAGCAGTAGGTGGACAGCCAGTCTTTTCCAACTGTAATGATTCTATGATTGATTAAGTCCCAGAGTATATGAAAACTATAATGGGCAATTACCTTTATTTTGACTGAGACTTCTTCAAAAAGATAAGAATTTTTCCTCTTTGAGCTAATCATATGAGGAAAAAAATATATATTAAAAATACAAAAATAAAAACAACCTAGCTGGAGAAAAATCTTAAAATACTGACATCAGTGGAATAATATCCATATGCATGCAGTAAAGGGATAGGAAAAAGCTGTTTACTTTTCACTCACTTTAGACTGACAGAGACTAAAATACACTTTTTCCCACTTCATGTCGTCCAGATAGATGTATTTCTTATGGTTGTACTGATGGGATAATTGTGCTGAATTCAAAATTTAGCCAACTACTGCTGCCAGAAGGTAACTCTCAAATTATTTTTCCTTGGTTACTGTATTTTTAGTAGATCACAGTTGGACTCTTAAGGTAGGAATAAACAATCAGGTGTCTTGGCTTCTGAATGATTAAAAAAATAAAAATAAAAAAAATCCCAGATTTTCTCTGAAGAAAGATACCAGCGATAAAAACAACCAAAATGTTTCAGAATGGCCTGACATCTTTGAGTCAGTGTCATGTGGTAGCAGACTCCAGGCTTTACATAAACTGCTATGAATTAATAGTTTAAGGGAGTATCTGTAATTAATCAGTACATTATTCATACACCCATGAACAGCTGCTTTGTAGGATTCAAGACATGATCCATGATAATTATAGAACTATTATGTCTAGTTCTTCATAAGCAACTGGTAAATATTGCAAATGAAATTACTATTGGAAAGCTGCAAAAAGATTGCATTTAGGGACTCTATCCTAAGTCTCTCTTAAAATAAGAATGCTTTGTTCAGCTACATAAAACATAAATATTACCAATAGACTGTTTTTTTTGTTTTGGGTAACAGCTATAACAATGTTGCTAAGATCGGCATATTTTTAACTTTTAGCTCAAAACAGAGACAGATAACATAGGAGAAGTAATTCACCTCATAAGAAGAATTAAAACTGGGATGCTCAAAAAGAGCAGTTGATGAATGAGAATTGTAGTGCCATTATCAGTTGTGTTTTGTCTTCATTCTATTCTGACTGTTTCTCTGAAACTAATCAAGCAAAACATCAGACAACACCTGTGTATCTTTAATTTAAAGAGACAGTAAATCTAAGATATCACTTTCATATTCAAAAAGAGAAAAATCTGAATAAAATGCTAATAGACAAAATATTGTCTGTTTAGAAATATTTTCTGTTTTGCTCAAGTTCATTTCTAGGTTTTACCTTCTATGTTAGCCATATGCTTTTATGTTTAAAAACTGGCACCTAATTTTGAATATTTAGTTTTTTAAAGTGACAACGTAGAAATCCATGTTTCTGAAGAATTAATCACAGAATTGTAGGGGTTGGAAGGGACCTCTAGAGTCCATTGAGTCCAACCCCCAAGCCAAAGCAGCTCCCTAGTCCAGCTTGCACAGGTAGGTGTCCAGTTGGGTCTTGAAAGTCTCCAGAGGAGGATACTCCACCACCTCTCTGTGCAGCCTGTGCCGGTGCTCCATCACTGCCCTGTGAAGAAGTTCCCATGCACATGTGTGGAACTTCCTATGCTTCAGTTTGTGACCACTTCCCCTTCTCCTATCACCACACACTGCTGAGAAGAGCCCAGCCTCGTCCCTTTGCCACCCACTCCTTAAATATTTATAGACGTGGATCAAATCCCCTCTGAATCTTCTTTTTTTTCAAGGCTGAACAGACCCAGGTCTCTCAGCCTTTCTTCATAAGGGAGATGCTTCATACCCTTTATTCTTTGTGGTCCTCTGCTGGTCTCTTCCCAAGAGATCCCCATCTTTTTTGTACCAGGGAGCTGAGAACAGGACGCAGCTAGATAACCAGTTCCCTGGTTTGCATAGGGCAAAAGTTGATTATGTTTAAAGTGAACGTAAGTAAAGTAAAAATATGCCAAAGACTTCTGCAGATTTTTGTTTCTTTCGTGCTGTTTTGTTTTGTTTGTTTGTTTTAAGATGTGAATTGTGAGAAATTCAATACCAGAATTAAATTTTGAAGCATGCTCTGGCATCATAATAGTGCATGGGGAAAAAAAGTGAAAAAAAGTCATAGTAATTCTCTTTCTTAAAAAAGCTTTAAAACGTGGAACAATTGCGGTGATATTTTGAAGTAGTGTAAAGTGATGACCATTCTTAGAAATCTGAAATTTTCATATTAATGTTAACAAGTTTACAAAACATGTCTGTGACATCCCTGTATAATAAAGATAATCACTTTTGTTGAACTGTCCCAAATGTCACCATAAAAATGTTCAAAGTAAACTAGCATAATTCAAACATATCGGAGCTAACTGCTGTCCCAACTCAGGCTTCATAGACAACAATAATGAGTTAACTATAAATAGAATCCTTAGTTATCCTTCAAATAAAAACAATGGGGTAGAATATGATCTTTAAATATCGTTAACGTATTTTACTTCTATAAGAAACATCGAGTGTATTCACTCATATTTAATCCTGTTTTTGAATATTTAAACCAGGTTTATGCTAAACATCTATGTGAAAAGACTCAGGCTGGAGTAAACTTGCTACCAAATCATTCTAGGAACTCTCTGTCTTCCGTCCAAACATAGACTCCAATGTAGTAAAGAGTCATTTCAGTAAAAGAGCACTCATCAGCTGCAAGTATTCAGTCTCAAAGCAGCAGCAGTTTTGCTTACTTGACAAAATTGTAGGCATGTAACAGAAAGAATTAAATCCCAAAAGTATCTCTCAATTCCAACTAGAATATGTACTGAATCCCTAAATTAAACCCACAGCCACATTTACAGAGATACTGACAAAGGAACAAGTGCTGATATTTTACAGTCAGCTCACAGGTAAGAATATCTCTCGCACTTTTACATTTCAACTTTCTGTTTCATTAATAAAGGAAATGTACAAGTAGAAGATTGCCTTAAAGAATGAGATACGCAGTGTACGAGTACTGCCAGGCTACCCTTGCCAGTTCTTGTGTTTTTTATCACTAAACATGAAAGAGAATTCCCTCCACTTAATGGAATTCTAGCCAGTGTTGGTGTTATCAGCATTGGGAACCCAGATGAAGACATGAAAACCACAGCATAATACATTTGTTACACTCATCAAAAATAAAGATGTCATATCATTAATTTATTCCTTTCAGAGTCCCCTTTCCTCTTCCACTGGGTTTTGGGATTAAACAGCTAGAAATGTGGGGTCTCAGTCCAGAATTTCTCCTCTGATAATGGACTGAAATGAGCCACTGACAAAGGCACAAAAAAAAGCCAACACAACTCACGATGATTTTCATGGAGAATTCAGTCTGCTCCAAAGCTACAGAACATATTCAATTAGCCTGAATTTCTCCTACAGTCTTCTAAAGCACATCACTTCTAATAAATATGGACACGGTAGGATTTATTCAGATAGGTAAAGATGGAAACAGACTCTTTAGATAGACAAAGTAAGGTTTGGATGAATTTTAATCGTGTTTTACTCCTGGTTTACTTCTACTCAAGCAGTCAAAAAGACATGGTATTACCTAAGTCTCTTGGCAGAATATCAGCAAAGCCTGAGAGTTGATCTTAATTATGTTAATAGTAAGAAACTATTTCAAAGGGTAGGAACTGCTAACACAGGATGGAGTCTTTTCATCTCATGTTTAGAGGGGATAAACATTAGGACTTACAAAGGCTTGACAGTTAAGTGTTTACCCTGGTCCATCTATGTTTTGTTCCTTAGGTATGTTTACTAATCAGAACTGAGAAAAGAACTGAAGAACTTTATATGATAGCTTTTTCATACCACTGGTTTTTTTTTGTTTGTTTGTTTTTTTTAATCAAGTCTAGTTAGTAACCTCTCACAAGTGCTCCACTTTCTGTCTCTGTATTTAGGCAGGGGAAGGTGAATTTTATGCTCATAGAATCATAGAATCACTTAGGTTGGAAAAGAGATTAAAGATCATTGAATCCAACCACAACCAAAGGATACTACCCTAACTCTAACAACTCTCTGCTAAATCATGTCCTTGAGCACCACATCCAAACAGTTTTTAAACACATCCAGGGATGGTGATTCAACTACCTCACTGGGGAACCTGTTCCAGCACTTAACAACCCTTTCTGTAAAGAAGTGTTTCCTGATATCCAACCTAGACTAACCCTGGCACAACTTAAGTCCACTTCCCCTCATCCTGTCACCTGTCACCAGTGAGAAGAGACCAACCCTGCTCTCGCAGTAAGCACTTTTCAGATATTGGAAGAGAGCAATAAGTTCTCCCCTCAGCCTCCTTTTCCCCAGACTAAACAGCCCCAGTTTCTTCAGTCCCTCCTCATAGGGCATATTCTCCAAGTGCTTCAAAAACCTTGCTGCCCTTTGTTCTTTGCACAGGACTGTTAGTAAGAGCAAAGTTCAGCCTAGCATCTCAGTGCATCTATAAGGATGTCTATGGGCTTGCAAACCAGAGTAGAAAGAGGTTTGCAATACCGAAGAGGTGATGCAATACTGAAACATCTTACCCACTCTGAATTCATCTCAATATTTAGTGAAGCATTTATAAATGTAATTCAATTCTGCCATCCAGCTACAAACTACCTTGCATAGTAGAAAGCAAGAATCCAAAGCTCATAGAATAAAATTGCAGCATTTGCTACAATGGAGAAAAAGTGAAATACTTATTTTCAGTAGTTTCCAAATGCTTCTCTTCCTTCTCACTATAAATACATCTAACATACTGGCTTTCCTGAATGTTCCTTGATTGTGAATCAAGAGACAAAACATAACAGATATTAAGATCGTGGGAGACATAATATTATTCTCTTGGTATAACTACTCAAATTTATCCGCCATCTGTCTTAGGTCTTCTGTCCTTTTTGTTTCCTGTATAAAGTTTTGTGCAGCTTCTTCAGGGCTGGATATGTCAAGTAGGAATATAACCACGTATTTCAAAGTTCCACCTGAACCTCAGAAAGTGAAAATATCTAAAAATTACTTATACTAACAATATTTTTCTTCCCCAATACTTCTTTTCATATCAGTCGAAGATTTAGAAACTAATATATTCTCACTCACACTGTGTTAGAAATATTTTGAAGCAGAAAGTAAAGCAAGTAGTGATGAATAAAAGGAAGGAGAGAATCATTCAAAGAAGAATGAGTAGTACTTTCATTATAGCAAAGTAGATGGTTCAAAGCTGTCTTATATGGTTCCGCTGAGACAACTTCCCAGCTTTCTCATGCACAAAGACTAACAGGCTACTTACTATTTGTATGCCTCCATTTCATTACGTTCTACACAGATCTGGCCTGATACGTCCAATGTAAAAGTTATACATAAGAAACATCCATTTCTAAAGCCATATTTTTTCATGGAAATGGAAATCAAAATGAAATTTCCAAGAAATTCTCAAATTAAAAAAAAAAAAAAGATGACAGAAAGTTGGACTTAGCAACAGGAAAGACACTGGTAAAGTAGCCAGAAGTTATTGGCCGACACCAGAATATAAAGACATTCTGCAGAAGATATGTCTGTTAAATATTATTTAAACATTTAAGTTTTAACAAGAAAAATGGAAACAAAACACATAAATATTCACTGGATGTAGAACAAGCTTCCTTATATGGCCTAATCATAATCATAAAGAAATTTTTTACACAGAAACAAGTGGCTACCAGTTTCATAAAAGCATCTTGACCCTCATTTGTTTAGCAACATAGAAGAAAAAGCTATGCCAGCTGTGTCTTCTAATAAACACCAGAATCATGCCCCTTTTAACTTTTGTCACAAAAATTTTCACTGCTTCCTAAGAAAGTACCTGTCAGTGGCAGAACAAATATCTCCCAGATAAGTCAATATCTATCAATCAATATGATTTATTAGTCAATGTATTTTATTAATCTGCAACTCATCAACTGGAGTGAAAACAGCAATTGAGAATCCTTCTGCAGCTACATATAAATTAAAGATATCCATACTGACATATGAGCAGGCAGCATTATCAGATCTGCCTTTCCAAGGTCTTCTGGACCGAGAAGCTAACAATATAGTGTGTATATGGTTGCATACAAGTCTCACAGTGTATGAAGCTTATGGTACTCGAAGGCCAACATCAACACCTTGGACTCTTTGAATCTCATCAGGCTGCTTCTTACAAATGAAACATTCCTTTTGCAGTGGATATCTGAGACCATAACTGAGCAGCTTCAGCCAGCCATATCTGCACATGATCGAGGCAATACAAAGCATTAAGTCTAGAACTAATTCCTCACATGCTTACAATCTATCGAACAAAGTCAAAATAGGAAAGGGAATTGTTATGCCCTAAGTATTTCCATTCCCCAAACCATCACAGTTAGGAACTGGAAATAATTTGTGGCATGACCGAATGGCTGTTTCATGGATAAACTTACTTTGCACCACTGCACTTATGGGTTTCACTGTACTCAGAGTTTTTATGGGTAAAGTCTTTTAAGCAACACTGATCCTGATTTACCTTGCACATGGAAATAAACCATTAGAATTAGTTCATAGTTCAGGGCTCACAATACTCCAGTCAGAGTCCTTCCAAGAGGTCCCAGTCCATGCTCTGCAGGCAGGATCAGACCTCATAACACTTTTTCTTTTACTGTTGTAATGCTAACAGATGAAATATCTAGAAATCATAAGAATAGCATTCACATTTATGAAGATGAATACTTGACAACAACTTAAACATCCTTAAGTGACTAGCTGTTGTAGTTCTGAGCTTGTTGCTGTTGAAGCATTAAAGAGCAATGAAAACTCTTCTAAGGAGGAAAACATTACAGCATACTACTCAAATAGCTTTGATTCAAATGGTTTTCTTCAAGAGAGCACAAGTAGCATAGCAGGTGAATTGTGATGCAAAATCATCCTTGAAAGTCAATTTCAAGTGAAGTGAATTTCACAGTAATGAAATGAATTAGCCACACTGACAGATGGAAGTAAGAAAGATAAGCAGAATTATGTTAATTTTGCAAGTCTGTCAATGACTTCAAGTTCAATCTCTCCACACCCTCCATGGCAAGACCATTCCATCTGTCTGGAATTATCAGACATATCCTCTCTTTTCTTACTGGGTGTATCTTTATCAGTCAAGCAGCAACAGACAGGGAGAACTCCAGGTTATTTTAATGACAGATTATAAAAAGACAACTAATTTTCAAAGAGTGACAAAAACAGAGTGTTAGAATTTTCAGTAGCAAAAAAGCACAAAGAAGTTAAAATACCAAGTATGGCAGTAATGAAAATACAGTAAAAGAAATACACAATTAGAGCACCTGACTGTACAGAATTTGCTTGATATGGAGTGCTTGATATGGAGTTATATTCCTTCACAGCAACCCATATGGTGCCATGCTTTGGATTTGTGACTAACCCAACTTGATAACGTGCCAATATTTTGTCTATTGCTAAGCAGTGCCTCCACAGTAGCAAGGTTATCCATGTTTTGTTGTTGTTGTTTGTTCATTTATTGATTGGTCTTTTTTCCCACTCTGTCCTCTCAGCTGAGTGGGCTAAGTATGTAGAAGAATTTGGAAAGGGACACAGCTGACCCAAAGCAGCCAAAAGGATACCCCATGGCACATGTTACACTCAGCAATAAAATATCAGGGAATGGAGAAGGAAGGGGCTGTATTTGTAGTTCTGATATTTGTCTTCCCTTCCAATAAAATTAGAAACTTTCTAATGAAACATCTATATGATTTGCTAGAAGAGACTGATCACAACATTCAGCTTCTACCTAGCAGAAAAGTACAGATTCAGTCCAGGAAGAGCTCTGAGGTAATTCCATTTCACTGCCACACTGGCCATAGTTTTTCCTTAAAAGCAGTTGAAGCAGTTTAATGAGCAGTTTTATTAATTACAAAGATAATCAAATATGCATTTGTAACTAGAGAAACAATTACAGAAAGTCTGGGCAAGAATAAAACTCAGTCGCTTATATCATTCCAATCAATCAAGCTTACAGAGAATTTCATGTAAACAATTTCATGTTTGAAAAGTTGTATATCCATGGGTAGACATTCAACATAAATTGGAATTTTAAGGAAGAAACAGCTTTACTATTTTGATTAGACTTAAGAAGTCTTTGTTAAGTCATTGTGCACATATTATTGTTCTATCAAATACAAACTCAATGACATTCCAGATTCTGAGCATAGGTATGTAACAGGATTTGAGGTTATCAGAGCTATCTAGACTTGCCCAGATTTAGCACTCCTGGTCCATGCTTTTCCCCTTGCTGCAATAGTACAGAACCTGCAAGGCCCACCCTGCTCTCCCCGGCTGCAGTTTCTCCCACCCCGCCAAATGAAGAGTGTTGTCCCTGCTTGCAGTCAACATGGAAAATATGCTGATGCCCACAACTCTCTGCCTGACACCCCTAGCTGGTGGCAGGGGAGACTTATGGATGAACAATATTTTGTTATCAGATGACTGAAATAGTTTACACATCGCACAGCCTTCTTAACAGCAATGAGAAGTCAGGGGCTGGAGGAAGAATATTTAGTGGTTTTTTTCTTACTTTTTTAATATATTAATTACATATACTGTAAAGAAATGAACTTTCTACTCGTAATTTGGTAGTAATTGTAGATGCTCTGAAGAGTATTCCATGATGAAATCGAGCATTTTAAAGGTGTACTTTCATCTCTTTATTGTACATGCATGAGCAGATACCACCGATAGACCACCACCTTATGGAACCGCAGGAAGATATCTATGTTTTTCGAAGGTGCTACTCTTCAGTGCCATACTGACTCAACAGCCATACACAACCATTTGAAGTTCAGAATGCTTGGTATTTCAACTTTCTCCTTTAAAAATAACCTACCTACACTCTGTCAAAATAGCTAACGATATCTTAAAAGCAAAAGAAAAAAATCCAAAACACTAAGGACAGGAAAATGATAGAGCTCTTGCTCTATGTTCATTCTTTCTGAAGCATGAATATCAGCATTAAGGGCTGCAGTGCTTCCATTTTCAAATAGTCAGCACTGCCTATTTATACAAGACCATAAACTTTTAAACTCTGAAGAAGAATGTTTCTTGCCTGTAATCATAGATATACACCAAGTATAATAGGATAAATTCTCCTCTGCACAGTAAGAGACACTGGATCAAAGCAACACGAGTCTTCTCTGCCATCCATTAACTTTTTCTGGCTAGTTTCAGGAAATAAGAGCATTTCATTCAGTGCTAACATAAATTAAGAAGTCACAGAAACTGTAAGTTCAAGCATTAGACAAGTTGGAAGCTAACTAGTCCTGTCTGAAGTTAAAATACAAGCTTCTGCACTGGTGGGATACCAGCCAGTTAAGTGATCAAACAGCTGGCTTATATCTTTCAGAACAGGCTAATGGGATAAAAAATGGCAATTGCTTTCTTAGGAGCTCACCGGTAGGTGTATAAAGCTGCTGTCAGGGTAAGTGACCCCACACATCACGCAGGAAGTTCCTTGTGTTCCTGTGATGGTGTTTAGTTTTAAGTACCACAAATCATCCTTGAAGTGATTAGGCTTCTGAGCATCCAAAAGTCACCTTGAATTTAAGTATGGGAAAGGACAGAGGATCAGTAAGTTTGTTGAAAACAGCAACACAAAAAACGTGCATTTGATTTAGCAGGCATAAAAACAGAAGCGCCAGAAATCACTGGCTACAGAGTTGAGCAGTAACAGCACAGGCATAACAGAATGGAATTTAAAAAAATAAATAAAAAAGGTCCACAGCTCAAACTAAGATGACGTGATGGTGGGAATGAAGCATATGGCAGAACAATATGCCTTTGTTTCATTACTGCCTACTTTCTTGCTCCTTAGAAAGTCTTTGAAGGAGCTTTCGAAGCCCTGTTGGAACATGTTGCTATTCATCTGGTTAGTGTGGAAGCACTTCAAATCATTCAAGACAGAAAACAATTACCAACATACACAAGTTCTATCTGGGACAGATAATTTTCTTTTCATGTGACAGCCTATATGAATAGACAGTCTCAACGTGTGACATATTAGTGAAGTTGGTATTATCTTGTAAATTTCCAACAGCAGGACAAAAAGCTAAAAAATGTGTAGAATGTTTCTGTGCCTTTAACCATGAAAGAGAGAGGAAAGAGAGAGAAGACTGGAGGGAGAGGGTGGCTGATATCTAACACTTACCATGCAGCAGAACAAAAATAACAGGAGAAATGTCTACAGAATACCTATTTAAAGAGTTTTTAAAAGCTTGTCTTTCATCATGTTAAGTGCAGCAGTCACCAAGGTATTATCCCCCTTCATTTCCCTACAATATTACTATGTTATACATTCCGATGAGCAGTCATGTTTTAAAACTTTACTCAGCATACGTCAAAGGAAAAAAGAAGATATTAAGGTAAAATACTCAGAGGCACTAAGACTTCTGTAGGTAGTAGACAAACTTTAATTCTCTTGACTTCAAAATTTAATGTTCAACACTTGTAGTTGCAACAAGTACACGCCCTGGTTTTGCTAGTCAGTAAGCACTGCACGTAGTCACTGCAGAAGGAGCTTTCCTCTACAGTATTACTATAAGATAGCAAAAGCACAAAGGCCAGAATGAAAGCTGGTTCAAGATCAATTTCACCCTGCAATAGTGCTGTCTTATTAGGAGACTAAGTATTAAACAAAAAGACTTAAATGTTAAGAGAATGCTAGCATACATCAGAAACACTCTTAAGGAAACCAAGACGCTTGAAATGCAGTCTACAGGGAAGGTAATGCTAATTAATAAGGATGGGAAAGTATGGGGCCTAAGCATGACACAAATGATATGGAATAAGGGGTGGACAGTGTCCTGGTTTCAGCTGGGACAGAGTTGATTTTTTCCTTCACAGTGGCTGATATAATGCTACGTTCTGGCTTTAGGAGAAAAACTATGTTAATAACACATTGATGTTTTAGTTGTTGCTGAGCAGTGCTATACAGAGCCAAGGGCTTTTTAGTTTCTTTGCTTCTCATACTGTCCTGCCAGCGAGGGAACTGGTGGGTCAAAGGAGCAGAGGGAGACAGAACCAGGACAGCTGACCTAAACTGTCCAAAGAGGTACTCCATGCCATACAGGAACATTAAAAATATCTTGAGAAACTGTGGGGAGTTGACCAAGGGAGCAGCTACTTCATGGGGACTGGCTGGGCATCAGCAGGTAGTGAGTAATTGAGTTCTGCATCACTTGTTTTGTGCATATATTATCATTACTGTTATTTTTTTCCTCATCCTTTCTGTCTTAGGTGTTTTTTGTTGTTGTTGTTGTTTTTTAATCTCAACCCACAGGTTCTAGTTTTTCGCTTTTTTCCCCCCAATTCTCTCCTCCATCGCACTGGGATGGAGGGAGTGAGTGAATGACTGTGTGGTGCTTAGCTAACTGCCAGGTTAAACCATAACACTACCTCAAAGAGCACTGCATAAACGTAAAGCACATAAGTTCAAAGCCTGTCTTTATTTAACTGCAGATGCTGCAGAGTTCCTGTTCTTTTGTTATATGACTGCTTCATCCCTGAGCAGTCTCATTCTGTACATTAGCTCATTCATCCAAAAAAAAGCAATAAAATATCAGAAACTCCATTTATCCCAGTATCAAGTCATCTTTTCTGTGAATGAATAAAGCTAGCTGTTAGCAACCAAAGGCTTTCATTGAGTGAGCAGATACTCTGTTAATTAGGGAGGATATGTGCCTTGACAGTAAGGTTCAGCAGTATTTGCTGGTAAGGGAGGAAAGGTACAATTTAGAAACTGTAGGCTGTGGCTAATGCAATGACAAGAAGCATAGGTTTACTACAGCACAGCTTCTGTCTTGGTGGAAGGAACAATGCGTGACCTCATCATTAAAAATTATCAATGTATGAGCATAAGGAGTACCAGGAAGTGTGGTGTTTAATAAGCAAGATGAAGAACAAAATGATCACCATAAGAGATGTAAGAAAAAGTTTAGGAAGACTGGTCCAAAGTAAATAAGAACAGGTATGTTATCATGATAACAGAAAATAGAGGGAAGAATTACGTAGAAGAAAGTTTTTGCATAGCATTGAAATCCAGGAAGCAGACTTTCCCTTTTTTTTTTTTTTAGCAACTTTAAGTCTCTGTAGAATACAAAATCCCATGCTAAATATATTGCTACTCTAAGGCAACACAGTAGTTCCTATGTTCTAGAGTTATTCACACTATTTTCAGCACAGCATGTTTTCCCTGAAGTTTGCTCTATTTTCCAACAAGAAATGAAAGCCATATGGCTACTTCATAGTGAAAAAAGCAAACAAAAAAAGAAAAGACAACCTTTTTAATGGAAAGAATTATTTCTTGAAACTCCAGAAATTTCTTCAATTCTAATTGAAAGAAAACCGAGGTCTCTTAATGTGGAAAACTCACGACTAAAAGTAATTCCATAGTTAGTTTTCACAGTGTTTCCTGTCTTACTGGTCACACAGGATATTGCAGATGCCAATTAGATGTTCAGCTCTTCCAAAGTTTCCAGAGGAATCAGAATTCCCACAGAGATGCCATCTACATCCTGCCTACAATGTGGCTAAAAGCCATTTTTGATTTCAAAGGCTTCCACCTTCACAATATGATTATTACCTAATGAAGTGAGAGAAAACGGAAAAATATTTCCATTCGTAGTATTTTATATGTGAGAAATGTTAAGAATACATCAGGGTAGAGGAAATGTTAAGACAGTTCCATTGACATCCTTTGGACAAATTAGGAATGTAGTCCCTCTTAAATCCTTTATGACTTGTAATCAGTCTCACCATGCTGCAGCTCAGTATTCATGCCCCACCATCATGGTAAGAAAACTAAGGCTCAGAACAGGGCAGGTTAATCAGCTAACACAACCCACAGTAACTAATAAAGTAATTGAAAAGAATGTCCAGTACCCTCTTTAATGTAACATGCTGGTACTGATATTGGCCTCAAGTTGCATCAGGTTGGGTGTTAGGAAAAATTTCTTCTCTGAAAAAGTGGGTTAGGCACTGGAATGGGCTGCCCAGGAAGGTGTTTGAGTCACCATCCCTGGAGGTGTTCAAGAAACGTTTAGATGTTTTACTAAGGAATATTGTTGAGTGAGGAAATATTGGTGGTAGGTAGACTGTTGGACTGGATAATCTTGGAGGTCTTTTCCAACCTTGCTTATTCTATGATTCTATGTTCAAACAAAGAAAGTCGCTAAGTAAAACCTCTGTAAGCAATGTTCCTTATCCCCAAGGTCAAACGCTTGAGAGTGGTCACATCCACACTGTCAGTCACAACTGAAAACAGAAAGAAAAATGCAAGGATATTTAAGGCATGTTCACCTTATCAAAATGATATGCAAGCCCAGGGAAGACATGCAGTTATGATGTCAACATTTTACTTTGTCTTTAAAGTAAGGATGACGTTCATTCTTCCATATTATTTGCTTTTCATTGGCTAAGGCTTAAAACTACTTTCATTAAAAGTATAAGCTTCCTTCTATTATGAACAGAAAGATGCAGAGTTGCTAGGATACGAAGTTATGATTATAGCAAAAAAATTTCATGACAGCTGGAGGAAATACCTTATTAGATCCAGCTGGGATATTCAAGGAACAGAGAGAGACAATGGAAGTGGGAGGCTTTTCCATATTTAGTACCTCTACATTAACAGGACATATTGTATAGGTTCTCAGGATAACATACAGGAACTTGCCTATCCTCATTTCAACAACCTAATGAGAAATATTAAACAGAAAAGTAAGTTTTCCCCGCCACCTCCCTACCCCTCCCTACACCCAAAATCAACTGAATACACTTATGCCCCACACAGTCACTATTGCAACAATTACAGACTAGCAACAAGTCTTCAGACCACAATTCAAGAGCTCATCAGCTGAAATAGACTGAATGGGATCAGAATTGAAATGCAACCGTGGGATGGCTGTGACCAGACCTAGAAAATATGTGTCTCAGGAGTATCAGGCAACAAAAAGAACTGATTACCATTCTTTTAAGCATTTATACAATTTCATCTTTATCATTATACTAATTAGTCACTGATGTTAAGATTGAATAACTCCAGAAAGGTCCAGGCACACATGAAACACTTTGTTTTCACTACCTCTGTTGTTAGAACAGTGAATTTAAGAGCCATGTCACAAAAACAGTTGCCATATATACATGGAAATAAACACATTTATAAATTAATAGTATTGCATGTAAGAGAGGTTTCTAAGCAAGATTTCACCTCCAGTCTAGAGAGAATAATTATTCTGTCATTTTAGCTGTGCTGCCTCTAAATAGTTCAGATGGGTTCTCTTGTGTTGGAAGACTAAGACTTGTTTAGCCATGCAAAAAAAAAAAAAAAAAAAAAAAAGAGAAGTATATATAGATCACATATGGGAGCAAAGCATAAGCTACACTGGAACAGAATACCTGCTTTCAAATTCAACGTAAGTCATCCAAGATTATGTTATTACTCAGTCCTTAAACAAGCCTTTATGACCACTGATCTAACATGGTTAGATTTTTTTAATTATCTTTCCTGCCATCTGAAGAGAAAAGACGTTCTGTAAGAGCACAACAACCATTCTTGTTTCAGCATCACTACATCTGTAGAACTGCCTTTTGCTCTTAAGTCACCAAGTGCTACAGAAGACTGCAGTGTGCAGAATGTACACAGAAGATTCTGATTTCTTTATTCCTGTCCCTTGAAGGGCTCACAGTCCCTTCTCCCTGCTGCTTGACTTTCCTCCAGCATGGAGTTCCTGCATTAAACCCACGAAATGAGGCAAGGAGATCAAAGCAGAATTTTAGGATTTACCTTCCCAAGGGTTCTAGGGCAGGTTGGCACGTAGGTACACCCCAGGCTATCATGCTCCAGTGGAGTGCCCTCCTGCTCCATGCCACTTCCACAAGGCTGTAGTTGATGTGTGACAAATCTGTTATTCCTTACAGGCAGATGGTAGGAACGGTGGAGTAGCAACATAACCTTTTCTACTTTTTATCATTAAGGGTCTTGGTAACACCACTATTTTGATCAACCCTACATTCTGCCCATCAAATATCATACCAAAATAACAGATTTTCCAGACTATGCACAGTGATGAACAACCAAAGAGGAACACACATATTAAGGATGCCTGCTTTAAAGTCCATTTCATGCTAAGGATTAATCCTAATACCCGACACAGGGATCACAAAAAAAAGGCTTGATGAAACACTTGGTACCAGCAAAGAGGTGAACAAGAACCAGCACTGCAGCTAGATAGAAGTTCATCATCAGTCTCAAACAGGTGTTACAAGTATTTGGTGTCGTTAATTCACAGTGCTGCAAATTCTTAGTATTCACTGTAGTTCTAAGAAAACCACACAATTCAGCATTTTTCTTGTCTGTCATTCTCTCCACAGGTGGAAAAACTCATTTAACCCAGTGTATTCTAGAGAATGAAATGGCAAGCCCTGCAGGTTTTCGGGGTGAATCAGATGAGAGAATAAGCTGAAAGCTTCCATCTCAGATTGGTAACCTCAGATTTGCTGTCATCAAAAACCCAGAGAGACATAGAAAAGGCTTTGTCTTCATGGCATTTCACCTCCTTTAAGCAACTGGTTCCTTTCCTGAGACATTGCACCTTTCTACGGATCTTTGCCCTGCACTTATCATAAGTAAATGGACTCAGATAAACCATGGAGAGAAAGTGGATTAGAGCAGGGTACTGGCCAAAATGAAGGCCACATCTGAGTTCCTTCCAAAGGGTGTTCAAATGCTAATTGAATATTTGTGAACTCGCTCAGAAATTCTCTACTCAGGACTCCAAATATTCCTTTAAATAGAAATAGCATATTCTAGAAATCTGACAGGGTAGAATGAGTTATTAGGAAGTCTATGAATACTGCTGCTGCACATTACCTTTATCTCACTTTTATTCTTAGATCACCACTGCTGTAATAACTCTATTAGCATCCTTTGCAAACTCATCAAACAGCTCTGTTAGTGCCTATGTGCACATTTCAGTATTGCTCTGACCAAAAATAGTTGAAATCTCCTCAGGCATCACTACAATCAATGTTCATCTTAGAGGACAGGATGTTTTGTCAATACCTTTGTGGTACATCCTTGCCAACCTTGAAATCCAACTCTGCCAAGTAAAATCTGTCATTTAAAGGGCTACATGATGTTTCACAGCAGGGGCTTGGCAAGGTTTGCCTTCTGTTTCACAGACAAATTCCAAAGCTCCTGAAATTTGTTAAGATTCACAACTGATTCACTGACCACTCAAAGGAGGTACCAGATGAGGTGCAAAGATCAGATTTAAAACTTATTTAAGGAAAGTTCACCGATGCAAGGATTTGGATTTTGCTCAGTGTGTTCAGAATATATTCAGGGTGGTTCTGCAAAGCCCAACTTACAAAACAGTAAATATCTAAAGAATGGTACCGAAATAACTCAAAAGCTGAAAGGAATATGCCAGTATAAATATGACAAAAATAAAATCACTTTTCTGTTGTTTTATGTCTGTGATGATTTTGAAGATAAATACCAGCATCAGCAAGCAGGAGAACAGATCAAAAGGGAAACAAAATTGAAGATAGACTTCCTCCACATTTTCATATTTTCTCCCTCATATATCAAGACAGGACGTCCATACTTTAGAGAAAGGAAAGCAGCAAGTGGCTCTGCAGGGACAAATGGGAAAGATAGATTCCTCTGGCAACTGGCCCAAAGCAGAGGCTGAAGTCATGTCTTCCTCCCTCCCATCCATTTCATTGTGAGAGCTGCAAGATTCTAGGGCTGCTTCCTTGTAAGAAGACAAATAGAAAATGCTGTGCCTTCTATGGAAAGACATCTGATGCTAAAATCATGGACAAGACAACAGTTCAGAAACCTGTGGAATTACCCAGGCATCACAGCCTCAGTGAATGTCCTTATGCTTCAGGATGTGTACCTACTTCTTCAGGTTCAGATTATTCAGACTGGATATTATGAAAAAATTCCTTTCAGAAAGAGTGGTGAGGCGCTGGCACAGTCTGCCCAGGGAGGCAGTGAAGTCACCATCCCTGAAGGTGTTCAAGAACATGCATGCATGGTGGGGATGAATGGATGGTTGGACTGGGTGATCTTAGAGATCTTTTCCAATCTTAATAATTCTACAAGTCTCCATTTGGCATATTTAATTCCATAATCTTGTTAACACACGCAAGAAACCCAAAGAAAAATCACAGTTGATATTTCTGATCAAGATGAGTGAAAGTCACTTAAAACTTCTAAATGAAGAAAAAAGCTTTAAGGAAGCAGTGCACAGAACATAGGGTGAGAACTTTTTTTTGCTGTTCAGATTCTTTTATTTACCAGAGATTTCTGAACATAAAGAGTGAAAGTACAGTTTTTTACTTAACACCCCTTGTGCAGCGAACTAAATTGATGGCCTCTTCTTCAAACATCACTTGGCTCTGAGTACTATGTAATTCCTGTAAGCAATACAAAAATCCCTGCTGAGGCACAAAGATTTTGGAATAAATTACTTCATTTAATTCTGACTCGTTGTTTATGTAGCCATGTAAAATCAAGACAGACATTTGCAGGTGTCAAGTCAGGTTCTATACCTCATAATGTACTTGGAATAAAAAGCCAGCAAGCTATTCTGGAACATTCATGCAGTGATGACCAAAATCTACTCTCCAATAAAACAAAATAATAAAATGAACAAAATCTAAGATGCTGGTGTGCTCACAACAGAGCTCTTTTGCAGTCTCTCTGACAAGTCCTCCAGTATGCCTGCAGGATGTCAACTAATGAAGTTTTGTTCTAGAATTACAAACACTTTGCAGATGGCTGAGGACAGCATGAATCAAGGCCATGCTACCAGCTGAAACCTCTGGGCCACATTAATTACTGTTTGCATTTGCTCCATGCTTAAGGTATAAAGCTTAGATTGTCCCTTCTCTAAATGAATGCTCTGACCCTCCAAGATGAAATAACTTAGCAATTTTCAGGACTGCATTAACTGATGATTAGTTGGGTGCTAAGTCAATTAAGCATGCCTCATTTTCATTACCAGATATGGCTAAGTACTCCATTTATTCATTAAGCAGGCTGCCAAGGTCATTATAGGTATTCTAAATGCAGTCTTCCATAGTGGGAGATTAACAATCTTGTGTCTTTGTTTTGTGATTATCCATTTCATACATAGACTCTTGTTAAAAAAATAAAGAACAAACAAACACTGGCATTCCCTGTTAGCTTTATGTAGCATAATTTTCTTTGACTGGATGATTATCTTACATTATGTTTTAGAACTCTACATAATTTTTATTGCTCTGAATATTATAAATATTACTGGGTTTTAACTTTAATATTTTTTCAGAATTTTTTAAAGATCAAAACTGAACAAGTCTCTACATTAATCAGTTCCAACTATGCTGCATGCTGCAGAGATAAAATACACTGTTGCTGTGCAGAGATCAAGGCAGCTGCCCCACAACACATCTGGTAGTACATGGGACACCCATCCAAGATGTGGGGTGCACAAAGGAAGCCTGAAACCAAGGTACTCCATATCTGAAGTACCCATTCTTACTTTGGATGCAGTTCTTTTGAAAGCCACAAAGTCAAAACACTATATTAAAAAACAACAACAAAAATTCAGCATTTCTGAACTTATTAAAACAACTCAGTCAACATTTCTGTCCCCTAGATATGAATCCAGATAAGATCACCACTAAAATAGCAGAGAGATAAAACCAAAACCAAATCTTATTCTCTACCCTGACCTGGTTAAAACACAACACAAGTTGTTCAATCTTAGATTTGTGTTCTTAGTTCATAGCAAAGTCTCTCTTCAAAGCCTAACTTTGAAGCTTGTTAGTAGAGCAACTGAAACATGATCACAGAGCTATGGTAATTTTACCAAACTTCAGTACATCTAACAGAAAATTCCTAATATGAAAAAGGAATCAGGATTTCTATCACAGGGAACCTCTATTTCTAGGAAGCAATTCAGAAGCAGGTAACAGCAGAACCATGATGTGGCTACCCCAGAAACTAATGTAAAGATACTTCCCTTCTCTGTCCACTTCCTCCATCCCTCTCTCTAAGTCTCTATATACAAATACATATTTTATGTGTACAGTGAAAATACTGAGAGGAAATGTTTTGGAAGACAAATCAACAGTTGTCAACAAGATCCTCTTAAATGACTGCCACTTCAATATTTATATATAGATAAAATTAAGGAGTTCACATAATTCTGATTCAATAGCTACCAGTGATCTCATGCAGCCTTCAGCTAAAGATTTTGATATTTGATGGACTGGTGGTGCAGGAAAAATTGTAATCACTTCTCCAACTATTCAGCAGAATATTAAATAAACAGCAGAATAAAGCATACATAAGGATTGAAAATCACTCCCAAATTTATCTGAGCTATGTGTGCAGCCACAAGTAAGTTATAACATGATAATTTTGAGAGATGAATTATACTTCAACAATACTCTCACTTGTTATTTCAGTTAGAGGAATCACCAAGACAGAAATAGATTAATGATTCAAAATCTTTCCTGTACTTACATTATTTTTTATTTCCTGGGCTAGATTATTTCATGCAGTTGTGTATGGACATGGTATTGAACCAGAATTTTTGATCACTGGATCATATAATTTTATGCTGTAAGCTAATATATCATGAGAAGGGTAGGGACATGGATGAAAGTTTCGTTGGAAGAGAGAAGGATAAAGACAAAACATCTTGTTTGAACAGATCATGAATTATGTCACTATCCCAGTTTTCCCAAGAAAGGAAAGATGTCAGAGCTTGTGCTGTTTTACCAGCTCACTCTGTTTATTCATACTGAAATCAAGTCGAGTGACAGCTTGACACCAGATATACTCCAGGAGGGAGAAGTCAGTTGACAAAAAGTCATAGTTTCATCTGTCTTTACTGCTTTTCAGCTGCCCTTGTCAGTGTTTTATCTGTTTGAAATCACAGCTGTTAGATCTTTGTGATTTATAGGTATGGCATCTTGTGAATTACTGATATAAACTGTTACCTGTGATTTCTGTAATTCCTTGTACTTTCTTGTGCTATATTTAAGACAAATCTCTCCTCTATAAGAAAATACCAGCAGGAAAAAAAAGACAAATTTAGACATACTAAGGTCAGATGCATGTGGATATAAAGAGTAAATTCTCTTTAACACTGGGCTGAGCTAGGACTCTACATTCAGAGAAGCACCCAGAGGGTGCTCCAGGACACCCTGGGATAGCTCTCCGCTGACCAGACAGGGATTCATAGCTTTTCATTCCAGGTTTCGAATCTAGTTAAAGATGGACACTGAGGTATTCATGCTATTCAAGTGATAACGTAAGGTCATTTCCATTCATCTGCTGTTCATCTAGCATGCACCTAGTAAGCTTGAAGAATAAAATTCAGCCCTGTCATGAATAGAATGAATGTTAATTGAGGTCGGTAAAACATTAATTTGATTACCACAAGGCTGCCTTTCATTACATGAGCGAGAGGACACTGCGTTGCTAAACTCAGAAAATTCTTATCTCCTATCTTCTAGTTAGATGCTTTGGTGTACTCCTCTTTCAGTATTCAAGCAGCATGATTCCTTTGATTTTTTCAAGCAGTATTATTCCTTTGATTTTTCCAAGCTCATGAAAAGAGGACTGTTTAAGGTGTGAGACCTGAGGTATATAACTTGGTAAAGTTCTTTGCACAGTATGTACTCCCTGAATGTCAAACCCATGCAGTTATTTTCTGACTGTTGACATAAATAATGGGAACAGAAACTTCCAACCAAGGCTGTGGTTTTATACTGCACCTATCAACTCCTGTGGCATTGGTATTTACTTTTTTCAGGCATCTTCCATCACAGGTGTATCTTGACATCACCAAAGAGAAGAAAAACAAAACAACAACAAAAAAAAAACAAACAGTACAATACTTTCTGAATACCCACAACAGTTGTGGCATTTCATGAACAATAATCCCCTAAAATGAAACACAAAAATCGGAACACTTCTGCCTAAACCTTGGAATTCAAAATAGAAAGGAAGATGTATTGTTTTACCAGATGCCAGTTTAGCTAAATGACTATAGGTATAACCTAGAACTATTCTGTATATTTTAACCAAAGGATAGACTGGAGCAGTAGATTTGATCATGCTGCCTGTCTACCTTAGCATAAAATTCCTGACGATAAAGAACTCTGCCAGATAGAAGCATACCCTTCAAAAGCCTAAAAATGAAAGCAGCAAGTTCACATTACAGTGAAGATGTTTACTTTAAAAAGCTAATTAAATAGCAATGGACTCAGTTTTAACAGTTTTAATCTAATATGAGAACTCCTGCGGAAGCGGCAAGCTTCTTGCAGGAGTCACCTGTCCAAGTGTCTACAGCTTACTTAATGCAGGACGACATTCATGCTATTTGTTTTAAATATCTACACTTACAGAAAAATATGACAAAGACAACAAAGTCTTAAACATTGAAAAAAAGGCCTGATGTTTATATCCTCAACATTTGCCTTCAATTAAAAACCCAGACTTCTCCCACAGTGTCGTGTTATCGCCATTTCTTGTCACTACTCAGCATTGCACCCATACATAGCAAGATTATTTCTCTTCTCCAAAGTCTTCTTCGAACACACATATTACAACTACTCTATCAAGATTTCACAGACAAAAGGCAGATTTTCCCCCCAGAAAGCTGCCTTTAAAGTGTTACAACAGCTATTTGTATTTTCAAATGTTCAAAAATTTAAAAGAAACCACCGTGATCATGGCAGAAAGCCAGGCTTTTTGCCCAGAGTATATCAGTGTCTCAGGTAGTGCCTGCATTCTCATCTCTAAGGATCACCAGAAGGGCAGCCCTCTTGTATCAAAGACAAAGCAGTCCTGTATTAAATAATATTTCCCTCCAGTGGAACATGTACATTTTAACCTACAGGAGCATTAAGTATTTCTCTCTAACTTGAGGCAATCCAGCACCAAAATTGTTTGAACTGCAATTTAAAATCACAGTCTAACTAATCAAAACCAGTCAGAGCATCTTTGTCCACATCTACTGGACACGTGTAATTAAACTGACAAGAGCAGCTGGAATTTTGGCTCTCTGAGAAGCAAGACATATTCTCAATGAGTCGCTTTTTGCACATACATCGCCTCCCCCTTCAGTCAAACCTTTGTAAAAATCCCATGGGCATCCCTTACCATTTGTCTTTCTGCTACTTCACTACATGATTTCAGGTAAAATTAAATCTGTATTTCATCAAACATTCAGTGAAAAGTAGCCACCTGACTATACCCATCAATTTCCAAATGAAGTACTAGCACAAGGAACAGACCACAGACAAACAACGTCAAATCCAATGGAGGGAAAAAAAAAAAAAACCAACACACAAATAATTCAAAGATAGCTGTTTTTAGCAGTATAATAGCACTGACAAAACTATAAATCTGAACTGAACTTAAGATGCCAAAAGAGCAGTAATAGGCTCCTATTACCTACTGCTGGCAAGATTCAGTAACAGCCTAAAAGTGGGGAAGGAAAGGAGAGAGAAAAAGGAGAGACAGCAAAATAAACTGTTACATAAGGACAAAGCATTATTAAGCCAGATACAGGTGGGAATACTGCTTCAGTATTCCTGGCTCCTAGCCCAGCCCCCTAAAGCATGCTATTTCTAAAGGACAGACACCTGGCAGATTTAAAGTCCACAAGTACATGATGTTGAGCAAGAAGTGCCTTGATTTAGCATCTGTCTCAAACACAAGCTTTCCCCAATACTCACTAGGCAAGATACTGCCAATTCAGCATTTTGGAATACTTAACCATTTGTGGTTTCTTGATAGTTTGGGAAATTAAACCAAAGCCTCAATAGACCTCTGCTAAAAAATGAAGCGATGTGCTTTTTCAGCTAAGCAGGAAGGAATTGATGATTTGGAAATGGGAGTATGAAATAAATCTATTTCCCTGATTTTCTCTACTCACACAAGAAAGGAATTCCACTGACTACAATTAGTAAGGTCACTATCTGCAGTCTATAAAGAAAGGAAACACCTTTCTCTACACAATGTGCTTGTAGTAACCTTCAAATACGCAAGCAGCAATTTGCTTCCAGTTTCTAATTTCCTAGATGGTCCACTGACAATCTGCAGCCATAGTCGCATTCAACTTTGGGGATAAAATATGGAAGGGTTGTTTTCATAGGTAAACTTAACCAACTGTAGACCTTGTTCAAGACTTTCTCTTTCCCATGAGAGACAGGCACTCCTAAATGGTGTTTGAAACAACAATTATTTTTCTTTCTCCTTTACATAGGAGGGAAGTGACCATACTCAGATGAACTAGGCAGCCTCTACCCAGCAAAGTTATTTTTAAAAGAAACTGAATACACAAAGCAAAGGCACCACTTTTTCCCTGAAAGGTACAGGAGGTCAGTTCAACAATTTGCATCAACTTATCAAGGAGAAAACCAGCAAAAAAAAACTAACAAACACACACCATCTCTTTTTGGTGGAACAAGCACTAGAAGCTATAAACACTTCAATTTCAAAGCCACAAGTAGTTTCAAAGATTTGTAGCTTAAAGATTTGCTGATGCTGCATATCTAAAACAGACCAGAACCACTCACAGCAAGTAATTTCAGAACACTTAATAAGTTCAGGGCCTATTATAAAGCGCACATAGTTTTTAATCGTCATTCTACAGATTATAGGCTTGGACAACAGTCCTTTCCAAGTTAAAGGAGGTACATTAATTTGCCAAGTTGTATCAGTAGGACTAATTGTGTTCAATTAACTGGGTTTTATTAAATGGACTAGTAGTACTCTATTAAACATATATATCACCACCATTGTTAAAAAAAAATTCATTTTAAGGCCCAAGTCCAGGAGATACTTCATCTGAATGTGTAAGTCTGCACATAGCAATGTGAAGTAACTTTATCAGAAAAAATGTATATCTGTAGCTCCTTCCTCTTTCTTATTATTTGTGGTGACAGTACTTAATCATCAAGTCTCCTTAACAAACATTTCTATTAACAGAGAGAAAGCATGCAGAAATTTGCAGTATTGCAACCCTTATTCCTATTGTGCTGCTTAAAAAGCTTAAGTGATATTTACTTTACTAAGGTAAAATAGGAAATTTTTGTATTAGATTTAAAAATCTATCACCATACACTTCATCAATATAAACTGTATAAAAACTGACATGTTCTGGAGGTCTTAGAACATTTATAAGACCGAAGATAGACATCAAAGATATAGCAGGCTTTATGCTGCAGTAAGATGATAAGGATCTGAGCCTTGCTAGGTTTGTGATGCAGGTCTTCACATGACAGATACATTGAAGGAGCTCAGGAAAGGAGATTATGTTTAAAGCAAATAAAAAGAAAATATGTAGTTACTCAAAAGATTAGAGATTAATAAAGGGCTTCTGATTTAAACAGAAGTAATGACATTTTCTCTTGAAGAAAATTATTTAAAACTGAGTTGGCATTCAAAGACATCTGCTACATTTTCAACATTAAGCTGGAGCTTCAGGAGGTCAACAAGAAGAAACAGACCTGCCAACAAAAATAAACAAACTTTTGTCTGAAAGAAAAAGCAGAATCACAAATATTAATTGAGTAAGGATCTAATTCTGCCCCTAGATAGCTTCAAAATCCCTCTTCTTCTATGTGGGGTAACAGTAGACCTAAAGCATATGCAGTGTTTTATCTACTTCATCTAAACAAAAAGACTCAATCATATTATTCTCATGGCAAAATAGGAGTAATATCTCTCAACAGTGAAATGAAGCTCTAACCATCAAGAACTACACTGCCAAAAGCATTCTAAATGGATTCAATTCTACCATGTGCTGCTTCAACTTAGTTTTATCAGATCTGACAAAGTGATTTTCTTCTGCCTCACCCCATAAAGTCTAGTTCCCAGGATTCAGGACACCGAAGATCCAGGTTCCAAGGTCATGTACTTCAAAAAAAAAAAAAAAAAATTGTATGCATCTCTTCACTTGATCAGAGATCACAGAATGAAGGGAATCTCTTTCTCTCCTTGGAGAGAAGGAAATAACAAGAAACAATTTATTACTGAAAGCTCTTTGAGTACAGCTGGTTGGCGTGTGCTTAGAACAGCACAGACTTACTAGATTGCACTTGTCTATTAAATTGTAAGTTTAACCCTCCATGAAAGTAATCAATTTTTTTCATGGGTAATTGTGCAATTTGTATTTAAAGCACTTACCACCCAGAAAGCAGTCTCCCAAGTTAATTTTTTCTCCATAATCCCCTTCTCATTTATTTTTTTTTAATTGCTTCTCTCATCATTTTATTATATATTCAAAGTGATTTTTCCCTTCATTTTGGGCCTTTCACCAGTAAATCTGCGTATCTACACTTAACTCTATAAACTGGACACAAACCAGGCTGTTCGTTAACCAACCTGAGCAAAAGCCTCAAGACAGGCATGCCTACAGCTCCTCCTTGCAGAGAGTTCTCTAAAGAACGACTTTCAAACACAAAAGTTATCCTTTTTTTTTCTTCTTTGGAGAATGGAAAAATAAGAAAATCTAGATTTCTTTTCAGTATAGAAAGCACAGTGACACGGGTCAGACAGAAGAGAATGTTTCTTTACAACTCTTCCTGTCTACTGCATACTCGCAAGCTGGTCCACACTTCTACCCTCAACTTCTATTAGCTCACTTCTCCTTGACACTACTCCAACCCTCTACCTGACCCAGGCAACCCCACCAACCCACTCTACCACACAATGCTATAAAAGCCTTTCTCTCCTGGAGATGCTCACCCAGCTTTCAGCTCTTGCTGGAAGATCTCTCATCCCTATGTGGAAAGAAACAAGAAAATGAAAACCATACCAACTGTGTAGACTACTTCTCTTTGACTGTATATGTATGTACATCTCATGAAATGCCAGCAACGTTTTGCAACAAAATATTGCTATAATCTCTGTCTTGAGGCCAACCTTACTAACGCTCCTTCAGGAGAAAAACTACTATCTTGTCAGCATTATCTGAAGACCTCAGGAATGCATTGTTCAAATGGATGCATTGTAAGAAAAACAGAAAATAGACTATCTCATTTAGCTGCACGCCTCTTTGCTCAGCTTGTCCAGAGCCAGCTGCAGGCCTGAGCATACGTTCTTTATACCCTGACAAAACATGCACTGAAGTTGCTGTGGAAAGGTTCAGAGATAGAAAATAATTTCTCCCAAGAAAAACAGCATTCTTCCCAGATTTCAGGAAGCACGTGGAGTTCCTTTCTAGTCCAACAACACTTGCAGGCTGCAAATTCTTGTCAGCATCCATCCAGAAGAAGAATGGTCTCATTCAGTCAGATAAACGACTTTGGTGATGAGGAGAAAATAACAGTATACAGACACTCCTCAGTTACCAGTATACAGCATACAGTTACCTCCTAATTCAGTGTTACACAAACAATAAAACAATAAGATAAACTGAGGTACCTTCATAAGTTTTGACAAAATCTAAGTCCATTTATTTTGTTGAGTTCTATTTTTGTTTCAGACATAACAATAGGTTATAATTGTCCAGTCTTGTTCTCGTGGGGAAGATTCACTCCCACAGAAGAAATAAAACCAGATCAAGTGAAATCTGTGAGTAGAGGAAAGGAAGCCTGTGTTCCTGTCCTGTGGAACCCAGCAGCACAGCTTGCAAGACAAGTCCAGGGGCATCCAACACAAACACCAACCCACCACTAAAGAGAGATAACCAAGTGCTTTATGAACACTTTTCATGGACAAAAGCAAGCAAAATTCATGCTTATAAAAATTCACTCACACATTCTGTCTCTGGCATTTTACAACCAGTTTGTTGCATAAAATCTTCCTCTACCCCTAGTTTTCAGTTCCAGGATACCTCAGCAATAGAGTGCATATTTCATTGTAAGGTAATTCCAGTGAATGAGAAGGAGAATAAAGAACAAAGCAAGAAGAATAAGGAGTTCTCAGAACATATTAAATTAAATATACTGATGATTAAAGTCTCCAACTTGGTTCAGTTCTGATTTTTTTTGCTTTAGTATTCATCTTTTCAGTGATACATCACCCTAAGGAAATCACAGATCAGATACAGCGTGTCCTTTAAACGGTATTTAATCTAGAAATGTGAGCGCAATCTGAACCGCTTTAACACAGATAGTCTAATCTGATCATTTTTACTTTGCTGAAGAAATCTCTTCATAAGATTGTTCTCTGAACTGAGATCACTCTCCTCAAACATCTTCTTCTGGGGATAAAAGGGAAAGATCCTTTTCAAATGCTTTTCCCTCACTTTTCTTCACAAGACTACACAAATTTCTTGAATTTCTTATATGAAAATATTTTCTACCCTTCTTGCAGGAAAATTTCTCTTGGCAATGAAATTCCCATACTGATGTCAATTGAGATAAACTCATGCTTAGAGCAGCCCAATATGAATTTTAAACTAAAATATTTCAGATCAGCCTTCACAGCAGTAAACAATTAGCAAGTTTCATCTAGAGAAGATCAATTTCTTTACTAAATATCCTGCTGATCATAACACATGTTAAAAATAAATAAACAAATAAATAAATAAATCTCTTGTATACTAAAGATACATAAACCTGCTAGGAGATGTAGTGATGTCATACACACAGAAGCCAATATAGCCCAGAAAGAAGATGAAGAAACTACTGCATGGCAACTCTCTCAAAACTGAAGATGCAGAGTGCAATTTCTCATGAAATGAAGACCACTGACTTGACAGAACTAAAGTGTTTCCCCTCTGTCCTTTGTTACGAATCTAACACGTTCTCACCAGAACTCAAAGAAAACACTCTGTCATGAAAAAACTTTTCAGTAGATCTAGAAGAGTCTTGATGAAAATCCTATCTTAACCTGATCCAGAAAAAGAAAGTAAGATAAATAGAAAATAGATTTAAAAAAATCCAGTCTTCCCTTTAAAGGAGCATACACAGCACTGAAAAGCATCACTTTGTTCTATTCACTGATGTTTTACGAAGCAGACATGACTTACAGTATTTCTATTTTCCATGAAGTAAAAGAGCATTTCTCTAGCTCTAAAAGTGTGAAATGGCAGCTGAAGAGGAAACAGTGTTTTTACTGAATCAGTGCCATTTCCCTCTTTTCCTTGAGTATCAACCAAATCTGGACTAATGTTTTCTGAAATATCAACTTTATATTTTTGTATTAGTTGAACGTCTTGGGCTTTAACTCAAACTGTGAAATAAAACATACATTAGTAAGGCAGTAAGGACAGTAAGGAAGTTATACTCAGCATGTGATATTTGCATAGGATATTACTGTGTACAAATGTTTGGGTTTTTTTAAATTACTAGTGAGTAATACAGACCTTCCCATCTTCCCTTACTGAACTCATATCCAACCCCTAGAGAATACGACAATTACAGCATTTCAAGGCCAGAATTATGTACATGCTGTCATGCTAAGGCTCTGGAGGCCCTCCTTTAGCCTCTAGCACCATGATTAATATGCCAGCCTTTCCAGATGCAACGTTTTCTGAGCAATGTTACACTAAAAATTTCTGTTTTGTTGCATTTTTTTCCTATTTTAGTATCCCACTCATCAGCCAAACATAATAGAAGTACATGGGGTTTTTTTGTTTGTTTTGTTTTTAATAACATTTGCTTGCATATAAAGGCTCAACACTGAGGTTGGAATACATGATATAATCTGAAAAGAAAGTTTACCAAAGAGAAAGGTGTCTTCAAGTTCAAGAACTGACTTTGGTCTGGTGAACTGCTTCATATCTATGATTTTCTTCAAGCTGGCACATAACAGTTCAATTGAGTTTTATTGCCACAAAAATGGAAGTCCAGCATCCAGGGCATTCCTTGCAGCCTAGCACTTCAGGTCGTGTTTTAGTTTTCAAGTTCAGGATGTCAGGTAAAAAAGTTTAGTTATGAAGATATTAAAAACTACATGATCAAGTGAGCACAAGCATTCCTAGAGATTTTTTTTACTTAGGAAATTGTTAGAAAAAAAAATTAATTTGAGCCCTACAAGTTTTCTTGGAGAAAAGATTGTTTTATAGACAGTTCAGAAGTTTTTAGTTTATATACAGTTTAGTTTTTAGTATGACAAAGTACTGGCCTTATGTGGGTTCATTGAACACTTCATAAACTATAAGAGATATTCACCTATTCACCTATTTAAAGGAACAAAAAAAAAAAAAAACATGCAACAAGAGTTGTCCTTAACAAAAAAAAGCTGCTTTGCATACACAGTTCAGGCTAATGCCTGCTATTTTGGATAATTAAAATGTGCTGTTTTAAACTAAAAACAACAACAACCAAAACCACTAACACATGGAATCAATATCAATATGGGTATCTTCTTGAGTCAGAAAATTTTTATTGGTTTAAAAAATATATATCTATATATATAGACTACACAGAAAGATCTGTCTTGTAAGGTTGGAAGCACTGGTGTGTTAAACCTCAATTTTTTCTTGTCAATTGCTGAAAAACAGATTTAATCTGTTTGTTTTTTAAGGAAGGTATCAAAACTTAATATAACTTCATGGATTTTGATAAGTTTACTTGATAATCATGGTGTGTAAAATGTATTAAAAGGAAAAAAAAAAACCCATGAAAAACAAACAAACAAAAATCCCAACTCAAAACATATATTACCAGAATCTTTGTTTAATACTGGTAATTCTCACAAAAGAACACTAAACATACCTTCTGGAAAGAATACATATACTGTGAAGAATACATTAATATCAAATGGTTTACAAACAAGTTTTGAGTACTGTACTAAGGATCAAGTCTGAAGAGGAATTGGAATTATCTGATTTACTATTTAAACCGAGAGCTCTTTTTAAGAACTGGGGAAATACTAAGTTCGCTTAGAAGATTTCTGAGTAACACTTGAGTAGTTTTGATGTTGTTTAGATGAATAAGATGAGGGGTTAATTATGTACTAAGGGAAATGATCCGTGGCACCTACATTAGAATTGCATTCAGAGTATTTATAATAGCAACTAAATCTTCAGATTACCCCTATTTTCTCTGTATTTTATTAGGTATACTAATGATATTGACATTCGTAATGCTAATCTTTAATTTTGTTAATTTCCATACTTTTCAATCAGCTTTGCAATTGTAACTGTAAGTATTGTATAACCTTGTAAGAAAATCAGGTTCATGTCTCTTTGGGGTTACGCACTATAAATATTTCCTTCTTGTCTTGAATTTCAGCAATTACATTCAAACATCATAAAACATTGATTTAATCTAAAAAAAATTATTCTTTGTCACATTTTCTTCTCCTCACCAAGAATAAACTATTGCAGTTCTCTTGATCTTGGTATCTTTGAAAGTCAGTTATCCTAGCTATCCTGGCCAAATTCAAACTTTAGCAATTGAATTTCAAAATCCTTTTGTTGAGTTGAATAAGATTCAACAGAAGCCCCTGTAGTATCATTACTTGTTCACAATATTATAAACACACACTGTGGCATATCGCTGCAAAGGCTACAATCCCTTGCAGGCAGGAAGCAGATAACAGAAGGCTAGAAAAAATGCTGAAGATGCATCAAATACTTGTGTGTGGTCATGATGGTCTGTGCATGGTTATTTTGGGCTGAAGACTTACTAAGTTTGGTGGTACAGAGAATGATGTCCCTTTCATCAGTGTCTTGTAAGTTACAGTAAGAGATGGGCACATGGAGATTTTTCTACTGTCCTGCATTCTAGAATCCCTCTCAGCTGGATTCCTCTTTCCTTGAGGCAGCTTTTTTCAGCTGAAGTCATACCAATAACCAAGGCTACCTATTGCTATACCAGCCCTGACAAAGTCAACTGAAGTGACATAGTGGCTACAGCCTCCAAGAGGCAAGTTTCCTTCTTTAATGGTTCTATTTATTCCAGGAAGAAACAATATCTTTGAAGAGAGATGTAGAGACCCATCTGCCATTGAATCTGAGATCAAGGTTCTGAACAAGGCTTCTATAGCAACAAAACAGATAGACTGTCAAAATTCATAGCACAGTCCTTCCTCCTGCCCTGAATTGCTCTACCTCTTGCTTCATGGAGTAGTTTCACTTCTAAAAACCTTCTGTATTGCACTGGGAGAACACTGGATCAAGTAATTTGATTCCAGTATAGGAACAAAACAGACAACAAAGAACTGCACGTTGTTTCAAGTAAATGAAGGTGACATGATCCTGAACAGCAACAGTAAGCAGCTTTTTCTTTTTGAATATTATAGCACAAATAAAGAAAACCAACATATAGTAAAAATCAGGGAAAGAAAATAAAAAAAAAAAACAATTTCCTCCCCCCCCCCCCCCCCCCCCCCCCAACAAAAAAAAAACAACACACAAACGTAATCAATACTGACAAAAGA
>VXAB01006374.1:426944-442189 GCA_013399175.1 Odontophorus gujanensis
CCCTCCCAAAAAAAAAAAAACTTTGTTCTTTATGCAGTTTTTGACAAGAAGGTAAAATTCAGCTTGCTGTTTCATCTCGCTCTAACAGACTGATGTAGCTTCTAGCTCAGATACTGTTGTGTCCAAAGTAATCCTCCTCCCATCATCCTCAACCTTCTGGCACATCTCAGCAATACACAAGTGTCTCCTGTTTTTTTGGGAGCGGGTAGAGAAGATATCTCCAGCAGACAAACAGTAGCAGTGACGAAGACAGCACAAAAACATTTGGAGAAGAGGAGGAAGAAAAATGGAGCTCAGAGAAGATGTAAGAGGGGTAAGGGAGTGATCTCTGCAAGAAAAAGCAATGTAAAAGCAGACTGGAGAAGAAGCAGCAAGGAAACATCGTCTAAGCTTGGCTAACAGGCAAAGGCTGAATGATCCTGGTGTGGCAGTAAATGGGAAAGTATGGATCAGAAATGAAGTGAAGTTGGAAAAAAGCACTACCACAGGATGATGAGTATAACTAGTATGAGAGATAACAGTGGGATATCCCCTCCCTCTTAGAAAAGGACCTGCAATTCAGGAACAGTGGAGGAGGAGCCTAAGGATAGTTCCCTGAGGCAAATGGGAGCACCATGTGCCATCAGGAGCTAATGAAAAGCACTATAGGGGCATCATGAGTGCAACACTTCATCTTATGTTAAACCAGCCTCCCACATACAAATGGCCTACTTTTCTGAAGATACTGGCCACCACACCTGAGAATAGTGCAAACCAAGCATCTGTTTACCTGCAAGATAGGAAAATTCTGCTCAAATGAACAACCACAAGTACTTGCAGCCTCCACTCCCTCCTGCTCTCTCTCATTTTTCACATATCCCTACCCTCCCTACTGGAGCTATCTTTTTCCTGAGCTCACAAAATCCATTACTTACATTCATGCAGTCTGGCCTCCTCCAACTGAGCCGTGCTCAGTGTTGGCTGTCACAATAAAGATAAAGAAACACTGGTAATGTTTGAAGAATGAGAGATCCAAGCTTAAAAACAGTGAAATAGAGCAGCATAGCACAGCCTCTCCTGGGAAGTGAAAGATGGAATTGAAAAATAACACTCAACATGGCGTAATAGGAATGAAAACATTTCCAAAACTCTCTGCAGGCCTACTGAGGAATCATTTTGATATGCAATACAGTTATTGAGACAATCCTGATCATATGCTGTTCACACATCATGTAGGATTCACAATCTCTGAACAACTATGTTTACTTGAGCTTATTTGTCAGACAAACAAGACTGCAGCTTTTCAATTTCTTAGAGAATTAGGAAGAAAGCATCCAGACTGTTTCTGAGTGTATCATAAAACAGGAAGCCTGTCAGCATTTTGGTCCAGTTATTAGGTGCATTGTGGTACGATGAATAATAATTCTTGTAATAAAAAAGTCAGAAAAGACAGAAGTTTTTGCCATTTAGAAGAGGTTAAATAGACTATCTCTCAATAGATAACTGTGAAGCTGGGATATTGGTATCAATTTTTAATCGCAAAACAGTCACATCTGTAGAACTAGTTGCTATGAGCTTATCAGTAAAATGAGCGAGAACCCTTCTAGCATGCTTTTACTGATATGGAGGAGATATTCATATAAAACCTGATCAAGTGTAAAACCTACTGCAGGTACTGGCCATTAGCAATTGCTTAAGGAAGAGCACAAAATATTCCTACATTTATTCTTCTGCAGAATAGGAACCAGCATTATTTTGTGCAAAGAACATTCGAAAAAGGAGTAATATTTATTTTACTTAGTTTTTAAACATTGTATAATCCTTGACATTCCACTCCATGCCACCAACATGGATTCCTCCAGATTTTAGCACTGGCATTTTCCTGAAGCAAGGAGCCATGTAGCTTGGTGAACAGCATTACTCAAGTACCTCCATCAGACTTCACTATTGTGAGAAGGTCTTGAGGGTTTTCAGTGATTCTCAAGAAAAATCAGGTTATCCTTTCACAAGAAAGGCTCTTTCCAAACTTCACTTCCATAGATACTGTCACTTTGAATTCATACATTAACAAAAATGATTCACTGTGCTTAAAGGCACATGCATTCTGCTGCTGCAGAGACTCTGGGCTTTGGAAAATTGTTCAAAGCACAAGCTTCCACATACCTGTCTTCTAATCCTGATATTCTGGACCTTACCTTCCCAACAACCTCACTGACTTGGGCAAGTCAAGATCCATGCAGCACAGCAATACTACCATTACAATGCAAGACCCACATCATGTACCACAAAATGATGCCAAGTTGAAAGATCTCTCTACTGCTCCTCCTCCACCAGGAAACACCACTTATCAGATGTTATTTCATTTGGGGTTTCCTTCCCAAGGTATAGAGATTTACTACTGAGTACTTTCCTATGTGAGGCTTAAGAAGGAAAAGTTCATTCCAAAAAAAAAATAAAAAAATTCATTTCTGCTTTTATCCCTGTGAGGAGTTCTGACATTCTGGTCTTCAGTAAAGTCTTTGACACTGTCCACCACAACATCCTCATAGAGAAGCTGACTGCCCATGATTTGGATAGGCATATGCTCTTCTGAGTGAAACACTGGCTGGATGGACAGGCCCAAAGGGTTATGGTCAATGGAACTAAATCCAGTTGGTGGTCAGTCATGAGTGGCAAGCCCCAGGGCTCAGTACTGAGGCCACTCCTATTTAATATCTTGATCAATGATCTTGATGAGGGGATTGAGTGCACCCTCAGTACATTTACAGATGACAGCAAACTGGGAGGGAGTGTTGAACTGACAGAGGGTAGAAAGGTGCTACAGAGGGACCTGGATAGACTGGATTGATGGGACAAGGCAAATTGTATGCGTTTCTATAGGGCCAAGTGCTGGGTACTTCATTTTGATCACAACAACCCCAGGCATTGGGGGGAGTGGTTGGAAAGCTGCCTGACAGAAAGGGACCTTGGTGTGCCGATGATCAATCGGCTGAATATGATTCAGCACTGAGCCCGGGGGGTCAAGAAGGCCAATGGCATCCTGGTCTGTATCAAGAATGGTGTGGTGAGCAGGACTAGGGAAGTAATCCTTCCCCTGTACTCAGCATTGGTGAGGCCTCACCTTGAGTACTGTGTTCAATTTTGGACACCTCAGTACAAAAAGGACATTGAGGTGCTGGAGCAGATCCAAAGAAGGGCAACAAGGCTTGTAAAGGACTTGCAGAATATGCCCTATGTGGAATGGCTGAAGGAGCTGAAGCTCTTTAGTCTGGGGAAGAGGAGGCTGAGGGGAGACCTTATTGCTCTCTTCAAACACCTCAAAGGTGGTTGAGTCACAATGCTTGAATATGTTTAAAAATCATCTGGATATGGTGCTCAGGGACAAAATTTAGTGGTGGGTTGTTAGAGTTAGGGTAGTATAGTTAGGTTGCAATTGGACTCAGTGATCTTGAAGGTCTTTTCCAACCTGAGCAATTCTATGGCTCTTAAACCTCAGAATTAAGTGGATTACAGGTAAATTTTAGTATGTTCGTGTGTTTGAAAGCCTATGAACCATTACTATCTATCATAGGTGATAGAAGTGAACAATTTCAGTCCAGTAGACACACAACATGCATAGCATGCTCATCATCATCTCTGAGATGTATTATACCTTAGTCATTTTACAGAACAAATTGCATAAATACCTTCTGTGCTCCTCTGAGACAGCTCTACTATGGTGTAGAAACTGACAACATTTTACTAAAAGCCTTCTTTCTAACCGGTTTAAAAGGTTTCTATATCTAATTGCTCCATAGTTTAAATTTTAAGATGTAAAAACATACTCCCTCGCATTTTGTAACAATCCACCTTTCACTGGGGGTGGGTACAAAGTACAAACACCACACTCACTAGCAGGATCACCATAAAGTGCCACAAAAAACTGGCTGACCCCAGCAATAGTTCTTGTTATGCTTGGGCATTTGCCTTTGCCATTCCAGTAAACACCAGTGTCCTAGAGTACTCAACCCATCCCTGTCTTCCCACCATCGCTGCTTAACTGTGGTTGGAGCTCCACTGGTACAAGGGGTGCCTCTCCCATCCTCAGTCCCTTCCTGAGGAACAACTCAGTCCAGATTCCCTGCCCTCCCAAAAGGCGATGGGGCCAGCTGGCACTCCCAGTGTCCCAACACATTTATTGCATGGGAACTGGCACCAAGATGGACGAGGATGACAACTAGTGTTCAAAAGCTAGTATTTAGTGGTCACTTGCTCACATAGAGGCTAAACAGAGCAACAGTTTCAGTCCAGCAGGCAAAGCCAGTCCCTGTTAACCAGCTCTTGCTGTTGCAATGCTAAACCATATTCAAAGACTCCAAAAATAAGCTTTACAAAGATGGCCCAAGCCGGACGTGCTAATGTATGTTTCACAATGCTGTGCACAATGTGACAATAAAGCACAACTGATTTTAAATGGATGTTTGGCCTTAAACAGCTTTCAGCTGCAGTATGAAGACAGCTTACAGCAAAGAAACATCTTCAGTGTGTTTTGTTAGCTACAGTTCACACCATGAACTGTGTTTATGCAGTGGTATTACAGATTGTTATTGTGATTTTATAGGTAAAAGTAGCTCAAATTGATTAATACAGCAGCCCTGACAATAAAATTGCCATTAATATATGGGTTGTTAACTTAATCTCCAAAAGATGCATCTTTATCTCATTTTCTCAGTACTCTGGAGCAACCTCCACAATATCATCCACATATTACATACACATCAGAACAGCAGACAGCTACATGATTAAAGGCACTACATTGCTAAGAATACCAATTCCTAACTAGTTATGACTCATGAACTGAGAAATAAAGCTAATTTCTTTTGGGTAGATGAATATTTAATTAAAGTTGATATTTTATTTGGCTGTTATTATGCCACAGAAATGTTCATACACTATTAAATAATTTGAATAATTAGATCTTTGGAACATTGTTTGGCTAATGGAAACAAAAAAGACTGCTAAGATATTTTTTTTTATAGAGACGAAAAGAAAAATTGTTTCTGTTATTCAAAAAAGAAAAAAAAATAATGTATATCATTCTCAAATACGGAGAAACCAAAATGATCCTGCAATTTCAGTTACAGCATTCAGAATTTTTCAAAGGCTTATTCTCTGGTATAAAACACTGGCTTCCTTGTTTAAAACTGACAAAATTTTACCTGCATAAAGCCTCTCAAACAATGTCTCCAGAAGATAATACATACAAATCTGTCTCTAAGACTTACTGACTTTTAGTTTGGTTTAAAGTACTTTGTGCCTAATCCCGTCCATAACTTCTCGCATACCTGTGGAACATACTTCATCATCTTGTAATGGCATTGGTCATTCTGAATAGGGGCTCCCACAGATAAAATTTCTTCACTTACATTCACAGCTCTAGTCTGAATGGTTCTTAATTAAAAAGTGATTGAAAATTTCATATTTTCTATGAAGTCTCATCTGTAGCATTATTAGTCAAATAGAGAACTTGCTCACATTACACGTTTTACATGATGTATAAATTACTCTCCTCCTCCAGTTGCCCTCATCTATTGCCTCTAACATGATTCCCCTGACTGTCAGTAGCAGGGTTAAAACAAAACAAGTGAACAAAAACCTGACAAAAGCTATCCACGCAACTGTGAGTTGTGATCTGTAATCATGGAAAAATAGAGAAAAGCATTAATACTTCTCTCTTGCCCAACCCTTAAACTCAGCTATGATTGGTTCAATTTTGAATCTTTCTTTCTTTGGTGATTCCTTCTATTCATTTTGTCTCTAGGAAAATGCTTCCAGTCCTTGCACACCGCCTCCTTGTAGGATTTTTCCATACCACTAATTATTTTTGCTTCTTCCACCTCCATACCTACTCTCTTGTCAGCAGCAGGCTGGCTAAAAGTGCACACTGTTTTTTTCCAGATGGCTGCACATGCCACAGTGAGGATGACATTTTTTCTGTTCTTTCCAAAATTCACTAGTGTTGTTTTTTGGATTTTAATGAACCAGATTGTTCACTTAATTTTTATTTAATTCTTATTTTATTTTTTGATTGTGGATTGCAGTTAAGTATGAAGCAATCAAATCAATATCTAAAAAGATTATATTATTTTTCTACTGTACATTAACATCCACACATTCATAAACAGCATGGCCTACCATGGAAATAGCTGTCCTGGCTTGCCAGGTCCCTACAAATCTTAGTACACTATCAGTATTGTTAAGAAGCAATTCAGGTTGGACTCAATAATCTCTAGAGGTCCATTCCAACCCCTACAATTCTGTGATTCTGTGAAATCTCTTAATTAAATCTGTAAATTAAATATGCACAGGAGCTAGTATTTTCATTGGTGTGTCTGAAATAGTTGTCTCTCTCTCACAACCTGTCCTTTCACACTCCTTCAGGACCTGCCCTGCAATGGTTTCACTGTCATATTTCTTTGACACTTCTCCGAGAATGGCAAGCAGAAAGAGAACAAAGTAGGACTGAACTGCAGAATTCAAATTTTTTGGTAATACCATACCCATGGCTGCAGGTCCTTTGGGAAAATGTGGTGACACCCCTTCAGTAAAGAATTTCAAAATGCCTCAGTTAAGTATGAAGGCAAAAGACACATATGCAGACCCAAGGATATTTACATCTTTCTAAAAGTTTGATGCACCCTCCCAGTACCTACTTATTCATACTCAGCCCTTGGATATATTTCTCTTTCGTAGAATCACCAAGGCTGAAGGAAAAAAAAAACAAAAACAAGATCATCCAGTTCAACCATCTACCTACCACTAACAGTTCTCACTAAAACATATCCCTCAATACAACGTCTAAACGTTCCTTGAAGATCTCCAAGGTCAGTGACTCCACCACCGCCCTGGGCAGCCCATTCCTGTGCCTGACCACTCTTTTGAAAAAAATAGAACTGTCCCCATCTACTCTGTCCTTGTGAGACCCCATCTGGAGTACTGTGTCCAGGTCTGGGTCACCCAGCACAAAAATGACATGGTTTTTGGAGCAGGTTGAGAGGAGGGTCACAAAGATCGTCAGAGGCCTGGAACACCTGTTCTATGAAGATAGGCTGAGTCATCTTATCTTGCTCAGTCTAGAGACTTCTTTAAGACCCTCCAGTTTTTAAAGTAAAATTAAAAGAGGAGAAAAATCAACTTTTTTACATGTGTAGATAGCAACCAAACAAAGAAGAATGGTTTTAAGCTAAAGAAGGAGTCAGATAGGTAATGAGGCGCTGGTACAAGTTGTCCAGAGAAGCTATAGATGCCTCACCCCTGAAGGTGTTCAAGGCTGGGTTGGATGGTGTCCTGGGCAGCCTGATCTGGTAGATGGCAGCCCCGCCTATGGCAGAGGACTGGAATAGGGTGATCTTTGATATTCCATCCAATCAAACCGATTTTAAGATCCTGTCAACTGTGATCACATTTGGCAAATCCTTAGTAATCTTTCTTTTAGTGCTGTCTAAACAGCTATAAGCACACTATGTTCAGTAATTCACCTTAAACTTTGACAAACACCATCAAGCTCTTTCTAGCATGAAAATTTTTGATCAGTCCAGTCAAATGCATCATCGAACATAGATTCTCTTTAGCAATAGTGGTCTAGCCTTCACACAAAAGTGTCCTTGGTGTTTGTATTTCAGAGTGAATACAATCCAGGGTTCACTTGCATTGGTGTTTGTTTCTGATGGAGACTTCATTATGGTAAGAATTATTAGTTAGGGAAAAAAAAGAAAAAAAACAAAGCATCAACTCTACAAATACAGTTTTTAATTACTTCACTTATTTGGACTATAACAAAAGAAGAAAATGCTTTTGCAAACTAATGTTTACTCATGACAATAATTTATAAGATGAAGACAAAGAGCAAAGCTGAATATATTTTCATCCATCACTTAATCCAGTTTTGTATCTGTACCAGCAATTCCTCTTTGTTTGCTGTGCCCACACTATCTCAGATTGGTATTTGTGGCCTTGGGGCTGAAGGCTGTTTTGTCTCAGTTCCTTTTCCCTAAAGTAGAAACAATGAACAAACATATCAGGATAAGCAGTCAGATCAAGAGTCCACAGAAGAAATAAAATACTTGATTCTGAATACACTCTACAGATGTGGAAACTTGCCCTGGGGCTTCATTGAAATTCTATTCTTGACAAAAGAGGATGGAATAGATTCAGTCGATTTTACTACAGCTAGTCACATTCTAGAAGAGAAACTTAAATACAGATAGCAGTAGGGGAAAGAAGCCACAGACGATGATAAAACTGGAGCCTTGCACACATAGAATACAGACTTCCTCCGAAATGACTAATCTTCAAGACAGCAGGTATGTCCATGGGCACCCCAGACAATTTTGCGCTGACTCTCTCTGTCCCAGGAAATACTTACTGGTACGATGTAGCACAGAAGAAAAACAAACAAAGAAACAAACCAAGAAGTGGTTATAGCATAATGCCTGGCAGTACAGTGTAGTCAACAAGGCATATTGGGTATTAATATTTAAGTGTCTGCCTGTACTATTATTTCCTTGTCTCGAGGGAGACAACAGGTAGCTTTGTCACTTACCCATGAGGAAAGTCTGAGTTCTGCTATGAACCAGGAGCACCTAAAACACTAGCCACTGTCTCTTGAAAAGTTTGAGTTTGGAAGGAAATTCATAGTATGCCGTGACACACACCAGAGGAAGAATCAACATGCTGGACTGTTGGAGTGAAAGGAGTATTCTCATCAGAACATGGTCAGTCACAGGATTTAGTATGAGCTTCAGTCTGACCACATATTAAAAATGCAAACTCCAGAAGGAAGTGGGGGAAAGACAGCAAATCAAGCAAACAAAATGAACTCTGCTTTGAGACCTCAGAAAGGATGCCCTTGTCTCAGGAGTACCAAGCATCCATTGCCTGTTAAAATACTGGAAAGATACTTCTGAAGGCAGACACCAGTAGCTCTGTGGAAATCTGTTTGAGAAGGACAACTCTACTCTTGTGTTTTAATTGATGCTGTATTAGACTCTACAGCTAGGAGGAACACCTTTATGAAACAGTAGTACAGAAAAGTCTTAAAGAACAAATCATTACTACTTGCTTATCTCTACAACAGTGACCCTGTAGGATCTTGAAAAATTTCAAGCTTGTAGTTAATTCCTCATGTCTACTTGGAGGTTTGCCAAAACAGCCTGTGAAACACCTGGCATCTTTTCTTGTTCAAATGCTAGCAATGATTTTTCATTGGAGGTGGTAGAAAAGTCACAGTCAGAACATACAAGGTAGTTGTGACTATGAACGCTATTCTCAAGTCATTTCATATCCATAATACACTTATGAATTTACAATTTCACATGTATTAGCAAAGAGCTGAATGGCTCAGTTTGCCTTTACAGCTTCTCTGGCAACTGAGCTTATACCAGATTCCAAATCTTATAAATAAGGCTTTGGACATGAGTCTGAAGTGCCCAGTCTGATTTTTTAAGTGCTTGCAATCTTAAGTACTACTGACAAGATCAACTACTCTTTATTCTTCTTGATGGCAAGCTCAAACGTATCTTGTGTGGTCTGTCAGACTTTTCCTATGAGCTCCTCACAAAGGCCAAGGTTGGCATTTAAATCTATGATTAGGAAACAAAACAAGCAAACAAACAAACAAACCAAATCACCAGCACACCCCCACTGACAAAGACCTACAGGATTTATGGCAGAATATTTTCCTTTACAGACTCAAAAGAGCATTTGGAATGGAAGCACAGTATCTTCACCTACTCGTATCTGAATAAAACTGGAAGATGCTAATTGATTTTTTTCTCTCACTGGTGAAAATAAGATTCCATTGAGAAAGAAGGGCAAATTCTTAAAATAATAAAATCGAAGAGTTTTATTTCATTATTTACTGAGGCCGTTACTTCTGGGCTCTGCCAGCACATGCATTAAACTGTCAGAAAGTGAGAAAGAACATGCTAGCTAAACAAGCTGGTTCAACAGTTCACAAAAAAATAAAAAATTTTTAAAAAGTCAATGCGAAACCAGTTAACAGGAACAACCTTTGACATGCAACACATTGCAGGAACTGCAGGCAGAACATGAAGAGCAAAACACTTCAGTATGACAAGTGAAACTGGTGATTGTCCCAAAGTACCAAGGATGAGAGGCTGCAAAGAATAACATTACACAGAATCAAGGAGCAATTTGTGTCTTTTTTTTTTGTGTGTGTGTAAAGGTGTCTTACAGACATTCTTCACAGTAAAGCAAAATAAAGAAAATAGAGGAACTCCATCAAAGATGACTTGCAGAAAAGCAGTATTGAACTCTTCCATATCAAGTAAAATTGATTGGCAGACATTAAAGTAAATTAAAAAAAACAGAGCTTTCCTCACACTTAGGTGAAAAAGTGGACCAGCCCGTTACAGGTAACGTAGAAACATTAAAACTTTAAACCAACCTAAAACATTTCATAACATCTTTATTTTTCCCTATGTTGACATCCCTTATTAAAATAAAAAATACCACTGGAATGAAAAAATTCAAATACTCCTCTGCCCTCAAATAGGTCTGGGTCTTAAATAGGTCTTATAAGCCATAACATTTTATCAGGGTAACAAACATAATGGTTAGTTGTTGAAAATCTGAGATGGACACATTGGAATAAGGATGTTCAGTCTCCTGAAGACTGCTGTAACACAGAGCTCTGCTTTGGTACTTCAAAATAACAGAGCTTACTACCTACATTTCAGCTGAAAAGCACTAATGCGTTTTAGAAAGATGCTCCTGAACAGTGTTAGGAAAGCATGAAAAACATAGCAGAACAGAAACATCCACTGAAAAAAACCAGAATGAATTGTACAAATCAGTTGCGTTGGTTTTTTTTCCAAGCTATAAAACTGAGTAGATATTTCAGTTGAATACCTTCTTTCTGCAGCACACAGAAGCTAAACCACAGTTTAGCAACAGAAGACTACAAATAGTACAATATATCAACAACATCATTTATCTGTCTTTGATGCTTGATCAATTAAAAAAAAAAGCAGTTTTCAGCTGCATTGTTTATTTAAATGCTCTAACTTTCTGGAAAAAAAAAAAAGCATGCTTTAGATCTCTGTGTTCCAACTTTCTCCCTGATGGCACTTCACATCTCTACAGTGAGCTGAGTTTCATACCTAATAGTCATTCTCACAAATAAATTTTATTTATGAACATCAGCCAAAAGTCAAGATTCCAAAATAATTTTTTACAACTTTGCAGCTAAGGTTAAAACAATATGAGATAGTGTTGGCCTTGTCTGAATTTGAGTGTCATAGCTGAGAGTTTGAACTCATTCCATCATTTCAAGTTAATAACCACAGATTTATGATCTCCAAAAGAATCAACAAGATGACTATCACCTACCAGTAACTCAGGTCATAGCCATTTTAAATGATAATGTCTAACACTTTCCAAAATATAAAGTTTTCATGTGATGGTAGCATATTGGAAACCTTAGTTCTCTCCTGCCATTTAGCAGTGTTTTTAATTGTCTATTAAAAACATGTCAACTTCATATTGAATGCATAATTGCTAAGCATCTAAGCTAGACTCTTCTAGACAGTCAAAGGAGAGCAATTTATCCTGTTCTCAGACTACATTCAAGCCTCCTAAAGTGGCCTTAGAAGGTACCATGATAACTCTGGTGAATCAAAGAGAAGCCCTATTATCTGACAGGCTGGACATCTAACTCCTAAATGACCTAGTTGGGGGACACTGATCACATTCTAGTGACTGCAGAAGTATCAAGTACATTACAGGATGTCACATGGGGCTTCCCCAATATAGACTCCTTAATGTTGGCCTATAAATCTAAACGTGTTTATAACTCACCTTCCATATTCTCATCATTCTACTTGATCCTACCATTCTGTCACAAATTTCAATAATAACAAGCACTGTGTCCAAATTTAAATCTCTTTCAGCAGGTATGGTTAGTACAAAAATCATACTGCAACATCAGTGAGAACATTTAACTCAATGTGGACACTAAGCAAAGTAGGCAAAGTATTTTTTTGACCACCCCCTTCAAAGATAACGCCATACTGATTACTACAAGCAGGGTCTCTCTCCAGAATGTATCAAATCTCCTTTTCAGAACTGGTAATTGTTGTCTGAGGTCTACTGAGCAATGGAGTGCACACAAAGAGGAACATTGTTGAGAGGCTCCAGAATTACAGCCAAGTCAAAATAATGACCGTTGTTATAGTTGCACTCAGAAATTACCATTGAATCAAAAACCTGGAAACCTAAAAACTAGGTTCTTGGAATTACAAATGCATGCCCTTGAGGTGACTTGTAAATAGAGGGCCTCTTAAAGGACAGACAAAATATTTTGTCTTTCAGTTACACTTCCAGGAACAGAATTTTTATCTCATTTTTGTCTCATTTGAATTTCAGAAAGCCAGCACCATTCATCTACATGCCCGTCTACAGAAGAAAGGTATCTCAGTTTTCTGGGCAAGAGAATAATCATTATTTCATGTGGTTACTTGCTGAATTTTTTAAGAAATACAGTAAGTATGGCATGAAATAGACATGAAAACATCACAACTCCTATGATACCAAATTTTTCTGTATTCATATGGAATCAGGTAACAATTTCCATGGTGAGGGGTAGGGTCACAAAAGAACCACTAAGTACTAGGTAGAACAAGAGACAATAGCATGTAGAACATCCTCTTTCCACATCCAAGGAGAAAGGTTACATATGAGAAATAAAGGAAAAGAGAAGGACAGTTCTTTCTAAAGCTGATTTTAAAAGCAGGCTTGTTGCTATGTAGAAGTCAGGCCCATAGCCACTGCAGGGATAAAAACAAACAAAGAAAACTAAACACAACAGAATACTGACAGCTATCTTAGTACAAACACTCTCTTTATCCTTACAGAATGTAGTTGTGTCCTAACCTGCCTCTACAAGAGGCTTAATATTGGAAAATGGTTACCTGTGCTTTAAGTGCCTCATATCATGGAACAATTGTGATGTGACCAGATCGCACTATATAATAAAACTACTCAAGCCAATTGTAAGGATCCTATGGGTTTCTTACGTGTGGGCATTCAATGACTGCAGACTACATACATCACACACCTTGATTTTTCTTCTAAAGTTTTGAGTAAGTTAAGACATTACTTGTAAAAGCCAGCTTCAACATACTTACTCTCTCTCTCTCTCTCTCTATATATATAGGTTGGTATAGACACTTCAGTGTAAAGATGCATTAACAAATGACAGATGATGGTCTCACTTTTTGGTCATTCACTTTTGGAAAACTGTTTTACTTTCCAGGATACTTGTATCAGGGAATGAGACAAAGCACTGATTATATATACTTAGTGTTGTAAGCATAGTGACACCACATCCCATTTACGGGACACTTCTGAACCACATCTAATATGTCAGGCAGATAACAGAAAGACAATTTTGGAAGCACTGAAGAACTACTCGTCTTGAATAAAACGAACTCACTCCAAAGTAAAATGGATTATCTGTTTCCTTCACTTTTCTCCAGTAAAAGTATTACTTAGCAGCAGGAGTTTTTCAAGAACATGCAACTTCAACTGACAAGCAATATGACAACTGTATATTTTGGATGTATTCATCATGCTGGAAATACTGAAATAGCCACCAAGGGATTCTAGATCTTGTGCCTGGAAGTAAACCCTAATGCAGTCTCAATCAACAGTCTCCATGATTCAGACACCGATATATGGTAACATCCAGTGTGGTGAAGAAGAAATGATGCCACATGGTAGCTGAAGAATCACCATTTCAGCAGTAACCATTTTTCATTTTAAGGATCACTCAGAACTCTACTTCCTTTGTACTCACCCTTTCTTTTATGCATCTCTTTCATGTTACAGTCATCTTGTCATTATACCAGCAAACCACTATTTTGCTATTTTCTGTTGAAAAATAGATAGCTTAAATGGATATCTACATCTAAAAAGCTTCAATCACTGAGAAGATTCAGATATTTATTTCATGACTCAGTCCTAATGCTTCAAGCAGGATTTATTTTATCTTGAAAGACCATTTATCTGACCAGCACCACTCAGATCAGAGCTGTCTTCATGGTGAAAGAAAAAAATATATATTAAAAAAGAAATAGTCTTTCTCCCAGAGCTCCCCACACTGGTATCAATTCAGTTCTTTCCCTTCTTGTTTAGCTTCATAAAACAAAGATGCAAATACCAAACAGGAAAGAAATTTAAATCACAGCAGTTATCAGACAGGTATTACATTTCCAGCCCCCCCACATAAACACTATCAGTTTCAGTGCATAAAGAATAATACAGTAACAATACAGAAGAATTTTCAGAAATCAACAAGAGGCATATTTAAGCTCTCTTCAGAGGCTGGTTCAGAAGATCAGGAAAATAGATTCTGGGGACATACTCTGGGAAGGGCAATGCAGCAAGTGTGATATGTAGTTCTCACACACTGGAGGATGAAGTATGTACTCAGTAAACTATGTCCAAGAATTCCAGCAGAGACTGCGGTTTGCAGGTAAGCATTTCTCCTTTTTCCTAATCCTTTGTAAAAGTTTTCCTCCACTTGCAACATGCAGGTGAGATGAGGCCCCATGCTTTCACTCTTGGACTGCAGTAAGCAGTGCTGGTGAGCTAGCAGAAGGACTGTTTCTCAGAAAACACCATGCTTTTGGTGTTTTTTATGTTAGCTAATATAACTCATTCCATTCAAATCACAGAACTGTAGGGATTGATATCCCTTCCTTAAGGAGAAGGCCGACCTCCTGAACAGAATAAAGGTTGCTGGTAGCTACAAAGATCCTGCAAATGTCTCAATGATTTCACAGTATAATGAAGACGCAGAGAGTGTTCATAGCTTTAAGTATTTCTCTAATAGTCCTCCTATATCTAATAAGAGAAAAATGAACTGAATACTACAGATGCAGTTCATTAAGAAATTCAAGAAATAGTCACATTTCAAGCTACTGGAAGTGCTGTAAAAGCACAAATCATACTACCAACAATCCTTCAATCTCTAATGAATTCATCAAATATAAATGGGAGAAAGGCTGGCTTTAAATTAATTGCCTGACAAAACACTACAGAATACAGCAATAATGGAAAGATTGATATTTAGCCTGTAATACTAAGGAAAGAAATTAAATGAAGATGTTGATCTTCTAATGACAAATTCAGATTTTTGAAATATTTTATCCCGGCATTGTCAAGATGTTGCTATTTTCATGTTTAGCTATACTAATCCCTAC
>VXAB01006374.1:442522-469557 GCA_013399175.1 Odontophorus gujanensis
ACTCTGGGAAGGGCAATGCAGCAAGTGTGATATGTAGTTCTCACACACTGGAGGATGAAGTATGTACTCAGTAAACTATGTCCAAGAATTCCAGCAGAGACTGCGGTTTGCAGGTAAGCATTTCTCCTTTTTCCTAATCCTTTGTAAAAGTTTTCCTCCACTTGCAACATGCAGGTGAGATGAGGCCCCATGCTTTCACTCTTGGACTGCAGTAAGCAGTGCTGGTGAGCTAGCAGAAGGACTGTTTCTCAGAAAACACCATGCTTTTGGTGTTTTTTATGTTAGCTAATATAACTCATTCCATTCAAATCACAGAACTGTAGGGATTGAAAGAATTCTAGAGATCAAAAGAATTCTAGAGATCACTGAGTCCAATCCCCTGCTAAAACAGGTTCCTTATAGCCTAAGTATTAAAAAATCTCTCTCTCTCTTCTAGCCAACATGTTCTCCTCCCAACGTTAGTAGCCCCAGCAGCAGTCAGGGTCTTCAGGCTTTATACACATCTTCTTTTATCCTAATGAAGCTTTTCTTAGCTATTACAGTCAAGTACAGTCAAGTTCCCTTGCATTTTACCACCCNATGGGAGAAAGGCTGGCTTTAAATTAATTGCCTGACAAAACACTACAGAATACAGCAATAATGGAAAGATTGATATTTAGCCTGTAATACTAAGGAAAGAAATTAAATGAAGATGTTGATCTTCTAATGACAAATTCAGATTTTTGAAATATTTTATCCCGGCATTGTCAAGATGTTGCTATTTTCATGTTTAGCTATACTAATCCCTACTTCTCAAATTCAGTTTGAAAGTACATCTTCGAAGCAGTGTGCAGTACCTCTGATGACTGCAGGGGTTCATTTCAGGAGTAATCTTGTTATATAATGGCCTCGCCATCAGCTGAGCAGAAAAAAATTCAAAGCCTTATTTATAGTAGTCTTTTGCTATAATGGCAGTTACAGTTCTAAAATTATACATAGACCTCGCAATGCAGTACTATACCAAGCCTATCAAATAAGATCACATAACAAGTGACAGTACAAGATCTGCCCATGACAACACATATACAAGTGTAACAGTTGCCAAAACAAATGAAACCTAAAAACAGAAGATGAACTCATTAATCAGCTTTTCCTTACGCAGATGGCTTAAGTGATGGGAGTTATTTTTCATCATTAAACAATGAGTAAAAATTGCTATTTTCTGAAAAAGAGCAATAAGAGGTTCATAACACTATGATAAACCAAGATTGTTGCATTTCAGCTGTTACTCCATCTTGTCAAATCTTTCTGACTGTATAATCTTCTCTTGCAACATCAAGAATTTAGATAATAAAAGAAGAATAAAAAGATACAAGAAAAATAAAAGTACTGTACAATCAGGATTTTTACAGTTCAGGATAGAGCAAGTTTCTAGCTCAAGCCTAAAGTATTCTGTGTTGCATGGGTCAGTGTCCATAGTGCCCACAGAACTGCAGTTGAAATCAGTTTCACACTCCTCCTTGCACATGCTTCACAGTTTGCCTATATTCCCAATCACTTTGTGGTTACCAGAGCCCCAGAGTAGCTCCCAGGTTGTCCATCACAGGACATGCAGTTATACTACAGTCTAGTCATTAGAAAATGAGAAGACAGTGAATCCCAAGAACCATCATGATGTTGGCCTTCAGTCAATATAGTGTATGCTGTATTTTAACATACGCATTTAGAATTTTGTTTTCCATTTAAGAGCTGATTTTATCAAATACTTGCCCCAAAAAAACACATATTCATGGCATGGCTCTTAGAATGATGCATGAGCTCTCTTTTCATTACAGGCAAGGTTTACACAAACAACCTAGGGTTGTAAAATCACTGCATGGGGCGGGGGAACACAACCAAACAGCCATAAATATAATCTGCTCAACTCCTACTATTGCTTACACCATGGTTCTATGGAATACAGCATGGACTCCTGCTGGTAGCTTTAGCCCTTGCTTCCTTAGACAGCACACTTATCAACCTGTGCTCTGTCACTGTGTTCTGGATCAATAAACTCAATTTTTGCCCTTGTTCTCAGAATGTAGATTCTCCACCAGCCTTGTTATTTTTTTTTTCCTCCCCTCAGTGAGTTATTTTTCAGAGCATATCAGCTTGTTGCAAAGTATTCCCTGCAGCAAGGTGCTGGTTTTGAGTTCAGGGAAAGGCAGAAAGATTATTTTATGGTATACATATATTAATCATAGATTTACTTACAGGATTTGTAAATCCCCAAGGTGCTTGGGGTGGATAGGGTTTGAGGTATGAAAATCAGTGTCTCCTCAACAAAAATACTGTTATCTCATCTTTCTCCCTTAAGTTTTCTAACTACTATTACAATGTAAGATGTACTTTGTAATGTTTTTAAGACTGCTAATTTGATAATTAAAACTCTTCCACATACCAGATATTTTATTCATAAGAGACAGTATGCCATGCAACAAAGAGGGGGAGCCTGGGACTCATCACATAAGCTTCAGATTAAAGAGATGAAAACACTAAGTTCCTCCAAATGAACACAGATTTTGAAACCACTTGTAAACAAACTGCCAACCAAGGTATGGCAAGAGCCAGGTAGCATCTCATGGCATTCTCTAAGCTAAGATTTAGAGACTTAGAACAGGACTTTGCCAGAAGATCCCCGACTCCTTAGTGGGGCAAGACAGGACTTTCTCCCCCTAGCACATAGAATCATAGCATCATTAAGGTTGGAAAAGATCATCTAACTCAACTATCAACTCATCACCACCATGCCCACTAACCACATCCCTCAGGACTACATCTCCATGAACAATGACTACACCACATCCCTGGGCAGCCTGTTCCAACACCTCCCCACTCCTTCTGAGAGGAAATTTTTCCTAATAACCAACCTGAACCTCCCCTGTTGCAATTCGAAACCATTCCTTGTTGTCCTGTTGCTGTTACCTGGGAGAAGAGGCTGACCCACACTTTGCTACAACCTTCTTTCACACAAAAGAAAGAAAGAAAGAAAGAAAGAAGAGAAATAATGAGAGAGAAATAATGTCTCTTCTGAGCTTCCTCTTCTTCATACTGAACAATCCCAGCTCGTTCAGCCGCTCCTCATAAGACTTGTGCTCCAGACTCCTCACAGCTTCATGACTCTTCTCTGTACACACTCCAGGGCCTCACTATCTTTCTTGTAGTGAAGGGCCCAAAACAAAACACAATACTTGAGGCACAGCCTTACTGAAGTTGAGTAAGGGATGATCAATTCCCTGTTCTTGCTGGCAACAATACTTCTGATACAAGCCAATATGCCATTGGCCCTCTTGGCCACCTGAGCACACTGCTGGCAAATGTTCAGCCAAGCTTCAGCCAACACCCTCAGATCCTTCTCCTTCCCACAGCTTTCCAGCCACTCTGCTCCGAGCTTGTAGTCTTGGTTGTTGTGACCGAAGTGCAGGACCCAGCACCTGCTCTTGCTAAAGCTTATACAGTTGGCCTCAGCCTATCAATCCAGCCTACCCAGATCCCTCTGTAGGGCCTTCCCACCCTCAAGGCAGATTGACACTTCCTCACAACCTAGTGTCATTTGCAAATTTACTGAAGTTGCACTAAATCCCCTTGTCCAGACCATCAATAGAGATGTTAAACAGGACCAGCCCCATTACTAGTCCCTGAGGAATACCACTACTGATTTGATCACCATGCCATCTCACTTCTCACAGCACAAGATGACTGATCATGTAGAAGATGACTTGTCATCTTTTCATTAAGCAGCACTAAGAATAGCTTAGACTAATATAAAGGCAAATCAATATATTAAGAAGCCAGGTAAGACACAGCATAGTGAATCCCAGGAGAAATATTCAGCTAATCAGCCTTGGGTCCCATGTCAGAGGACAGCCCTGTGGACAGGGAAAGAAGAGAGACTAATACATACAGTCTTCATCTGTACACTGGACTGGTTGTGTTAGGAAGTAAGAATCATTTAACTGCAGCAAGAACCTGTTCAGCAGCCTCAACATAAAGCCACTAGAGATAGCCCTGGCTTTGTTCACAAGCACAGCAGAAGTGATAGAAGAGCAGAAAGGAGAAGCAGCTGCTGACTCAGCTCTGCTCTCTGTTTATGTCCCCCACACAGGTTTCAAACTAATCCAGCTGCTAGCACACAACTGAAGCATGTACTGTAATTATGGTATCATGGTATGATCATGGTATGATCATGGTATAGCATGTCTCATAGCATGGCATATGTTATCAGATCTCAGGTGTTTACATATCAGGCTGGAGCCTGCTTTGGGAAATCAAGTTCCTCTCCATGGACCAGGCTAAATCAGTCTTAGTTCTGGCTGGGAAAAGGTTAATTTTCTTACTAGTGAATGGAATAGTGCTGTTTTTGGATTTAAGATAACAACATTAATAACACATTGATGTTTTAGCTGTTGCTGAGTAGTGCCTACACTAAGCCAAGGACTTTTTTTCTTCTCACTGCACTGCCAGTAAGAAGGTTGGCATCCACAAACAGCTGGGAGGGAGAGAGCCAGGACAGCTGACTCAAACTGACCAAAGCTACATCCCATATGTCATCACACTCAGCCAAAAAGTTGGGGCAGTTGACTGGGGAAGGGAAGAGGTATTACCATATCTTAGAAAATGGGTGGGCATTGTTCAGCAAGTGGTTACCAACTGCTCTGTGCATAATTTGTTTTATTTATTCTTCGTTGTTATTGTGGGGTTTTTGGTTGGTTTTCTTAACACATAACTAACCCCTTCCATGTTAAACTCTCCTTGTCTCAATCCATTCTTTCTTATAATTTTATTTCTAGTTTTCTTCCCCATGCCACGGTGAAGTGAGTGAACAGCTATGTGCGATTTAGCTGTCTGTTCATTTAAAACATAACAAGCCACTGAAGATATGGCTTCAGCTACCAGAACCAGCTTACAGAGAACTTGCCCATTTGCAGTGCATAGACACATCTCACAGATAAAACACATACAACAGATGTGCTATCCCATTAAAGAGATCAGACATTGCCCTGTAGTACAACTTTAGCAGCTGATGTTAACCAAATCAGGACAACTGCTGCAAAATTGCAGTAATTCACCACTCTACCACAAAAACTTTCATTACTTCTACTGTTGGTGTGGGTCACCATGCTTCCCATACTGAGTGTCAGACTGGTGCTGTAGATGCATTGTTAGTGAAATTCTAGCTTCAGTTATGACACAGACATGGAAGTGAAACGTAGTCTTGCATAAGGGCACTGGTAGGTCTAGTGTGATTCCCATTACACTCTATGGAAACAGTCTCACTTCACAGCTTGCTTTCTTTGACCTTTTAACATAAAGGTATCCCTGATGTGGATTAAGAAATAATAATTGTAGGCTTTCTGTTTGATTGCCTATGTGCACAGAGGGAATCCACACACCAGTTCCTCTACTTTTTTTCCCCCCACAAGGGTCATCTTCATTTGGCATAGCAAAATAGCAGCAATTAAAGTACCCCTTGAACTACTCTCAAAAACCTGAGCTCCCAGATCTCTAACATCACTTAGCAATTGAAAGGAAAGATAATTATCATGAGTGCCCGTTCTAATCATCCGTGCTTTCAGGAATCGTGCTGGATGATGATTTGAAAGTGATTTAAAAATAATAATAATAAAAGTAACCCTCTTCTGCAAAAGAGTTCCTGTGGTTGGTTAAGCAAGAAGGAAGATGATATCATCTTCTCTAGCAACACTAGCATCAGAGCAACAGATTACACCTCATCACATAACTTCTGGTTGGTACTTCTCCTGGGTTCTTGTAGTTTTGTTGTTTTCTATTCCCACTTCTCTTTCTCTGGAAACAAAAGTCTATGCAGAGAGTACATCGTTAGAATGGGCAAGAAAAGTCATCAGTTCCTATTCTCTTCTAGAAAACTGTTAGTCAAGTATCTAGTGATTGCTCACATACATGTAACCCCACCACCTCTCTGGGCAGCCTGCTTCAGAGCTCCAACACTGCTAAAGTGAAGAAGCTTTTCCTCATGTTTACATGGAACCTGCTGTGTTCCAGTTTGTGTCTGCTGACCCTTGTCCTGTTGCTGGGCACAACGCAGAAGAGCCCAGCCCCATCCATTTGGCACTCGCCCTTTAGCATGGATAAGATCCCCCTCAGTCTTCTCAAAGCTGTAGGATCACAGGTCTCTCAGCATTACCTCATAAGTGAGATGCTACAGGCCCCTTGCCATCTTTGTGGTCCTTCACAGGACTCTCTCCAGTAGTTCCCTGACTTTCTTGAATTGAAGAGCCTAGAACTGGACACAGCACTTCAGATGCTGCCTCCCCAGGGCAGAGCAGAAGGGAAGGATAACCCCCCCCCCAACCTTCTGGCTGCTCTATTTAATGCACCCCAGGATACCATTGGCCTTCTCTGCCACAAGGGCACATTGCTGTCTCACAGCCAACATGTTATCAACTGGGGCAGCCAGGTCCTTCACTTTAGAGCCCCTCTCCAGCAGATCAACCCATAACCTGTATTAATGTATGCTGATATTCCTCCCTATGTGTAGGACTCCATACTTGCCCTTGTAGAATCTCCTTATGTGTCAACGGTTTACGGGCAGGTTCGGCCCGGTTCCGTGACGACTGGTGNTTCTTTCAGCCCAGGTCTCCAGTCTCACTGAATGGCAGCACAGCTTTCCAGATGTCAGCTATTCCTCCTAGCACTGTATTATTAGCAAAATTGCTGAAAGTGAATTTTATCCCTCCATCGAGGTTACTGTCGAAGATGCTGAACAAGACCCAGTACTGACCTCTGGGGATCCTGCTTAGTGATTACAGCAAAGACATATCCACAACATTAACAGAAAGGGCACCTATACAGATCCAGATACCAGAAGCAGGTGCACAACAGTCAGCCACACTTAGAAAATTGTTGTGACAAGTGTGGCTTTTAAGACTCTCTTCTAACATTTTCTCTCAGTATTTTCCTGTCACTTCCCACAGCTTTACTATTTTCATTTTCCATTTTTCTTTCCAGACTAAGTGCAAGGCTTTATGCAGCATCTCATAAGATCCCCGTGCAACAGGGATACACATTTTGTGGAAGTCTCCCACACACTCAGGAAAGAGATGCATTGGGTTGTAAATCTCCTCCCCATCAAGGAAAAGTCTGTGGAGTCATATGCTGATGAAAAGTAGATATCCACAGACATAGTCAGAGGCTGTGCATAAATATGTAATAGAATATAACACCACACAACGTACTCTAGCCAGAAATGTTGAATTCTCTCTTAGGAGTGCATCCATTCACACACAGAGACTGGAGGTTGTCATTCAACCTCATCAGGAAACAGTGCCCTCAGAAACTCTACTACACACTTCCCTCAGCACAAGAGATTGGTACCAGAGAACCTTCACCAACAGTCTCCAACTGCTTTTTTCTCCCCTAGGAGCATCCATCTTTTTTCCATACCTCCATGTATAGCACCCATTCCCCAAGTGATGGTCACTTGTCATGCAATAGATAAAGTAGTAGACAGCAAGTTCCTGTATTATAAGAATACTTCTGCTCTACTCTAACTGTATTATTTCTATTTTCAGTAAAAAAGAAAAATACCAAAGAATATTTTATTGCCTTCTGACTGCATTTTTTACCTGTCACAGTCCGTAGAACTTGGCAAAAATATTATTTACACAGTCCAAAATTTACCTTTAAGTATTGATTATAATTTGGACCAATGAACACCAGTGTACAGAAAATATTAACATCATTTGACTGAGTCTTCATTCAAGAAAGATTTAAAATGAGAGAGAAAAAAAAACAAAAGCAAAGCTGGACTAGACAAACATATACTGAATTTTACTTCTAACAATTCAAGGTTCAGTTGTCCTCCCCATGCCTCCTCTCATTTATTTCACAATTTCATGACTATGACTACTTTGCCCTTTTGCAAAAATAAAAAGACAAAAATGTTTAAGTGAAAAGGCTTTACTTCTCCTAAATGACTTCTATGAATTCAACAAATGAGTTTTTCTGAGAGCTGTCTATTTTGCAAATGCAAGGACAAACATTTGAACTGCTTGCTTTTTTTTCCAGATTCCAGGTTTTTCCAAACATTAATGTAAGTCCTACATCTAAAATGTTTTTCCTGACATGTAAAAATCATAGAATAGTGGACTATCCCAAGTTGGAAGGGACCCACAAAGATCAAGCCCAAATTATGAAAATCAAATCAATAGCTGAATTTCCATTAACTTCAGTGGAGCCTGGATATAAGCAAGGATGTTCATTATTAGACTGATTACATACAATGTACACAGTAATGAGTTTGACAACCTGAGGCTAAAAAGTACAGACTGAAGCATGTGCTGTTGACAAATGTAAAAATATCATGATTGTTTCAAGCAAATATTGCCTACAGAATGCAGTGTTGAAAAAAGGTAGTGTGATTAGGTGTAACGTACTATCACTTCTTTGTTCAATTTAATTTTGAAAAGAAGTCATTAAAAAAAATTCCAAATGGTTGATTGGAGAGAGAGATTCTTAATTTTCTTCACTGGTAAAACTTAAATTAGCATGCATACCAGAAAAACACTACACTCAGAGATGTTTATAAGTTAGAAAAAAGTTAAAGTTCAAAAGAAGTGGCATAATAAACTGACAGTAAGCAACACATTTCTTCTTCTAGACATGTAGTGTTTATCTTGAAAGACTTTCCAAAAATCTTCCAAACCAGGCAAACACTAGTCAAATTCAGCAAAGTAAATATGAGCTAATTGTTACAAGCAAAACAATCTGACACTTGTTTTAAGGTTAAAGTTTGCAGCTCTTCTTCCCAAGTCTTGAAAACGCAGAGTATAGGTTGACACACTACTGACCCACGCTCAGCTTTCTTTCTACCAAGATCAACAGGGCTGCCCTCCAGAATCTCATCTCCCACTCTGTATGCATAGCCAGGGCTGCCCCTTCCCAGGTGCAGAATCTGGAACTTGCTTTTGTTAAACTTCTTGTGGTAGACAATTGCCCAGCTCTCTAGAATTGTCTAGATCTCTTCGCAAATTCTCTCAGCCCTCACAGTCAGCAGCTCCTCCCAATTTAGTATTGTCAGCAAACTTGCTCAAAACACTTTCTAGTCCTCCATCCAGGTCATTTATTACCTACATCCAAGTCATTTAGGAAGGCATTAAAGAGAACTGTCCCTAAAATGGCAGCGTATGGAACCCCAGCAGTGACTGATGAACAACCTGATGTAACCCCAATTAATCTTTTTCATTTTTTAATCCTACATGGATTTTTATAAGAATCTGTGTTTGAGATTAATGCCACATGCAGTAGACAAGCATCACAGTTCACAGCACAGACTGTTCCCTGTGCAGTGAGCAAGGTGCTTCTTGTCATACATAATGCACAAAGCAAATTAAATACGTCAGAGTCAGTGAACATTGTGAAAGCTCAAAGAAGAAAGGGACTCATAGAGCTCAATCAACAGATGGGAAACAAAGTAATAACAGGTTCACCAATCACTTGTAGGCTTTCTCCATCTCTGAGCTATAGACAATATATCAAAGTAAGACTTAAAAATATTTGGAGACTACTGGAAAAAAAAAAAACCATAGGTTTTTGGCAAGATATGTCACCTGAAGAAAAAAAATAGTCTCTCCCCATTCAAAATAAGTCAGATCATTTGTAATTGGAGTATTTCAGTAATAAAGCAGTATGAAACAATGTCTGATGTTTCTTGGCAAGACAATTTTTTTCTACAGATACTGTTGCACTGTCAACAAGCATATTCTGTGTTAAGCATGGGAGATTGAAAATGTGTTAATACAATGATTTTAAACTCCTTTTTGAAGTTCTTAATTTTTACATTTATCAATATGAAAAATTTTACACACCCTTCTCCAGCAACAGCATTGGTATTTCTCCATCATCACTGAAGGAACTTTGTGCCAGTTTCAGAGCTTAAATAGAAACCAAACCATTTTGTTGTAAATGGCAAGTAGAAATGAAGGGTACAAGGCTTATAACAACAGATTAGGCAACTAGTTCACCAGATTTTTTAATTTATTTTTTTAATTAGTAAATCACAATTTCTGGTAACTTGACAAACTTGCATAGTAAGTCCTTTGGTCATTCACCAAACTTTTTTCCTTCTGAAACACAGATGAAAATTGCAACACTGCAATGAATTCACTGCATCAAGAACCATGGAAAAAGATCCTTAACACAACTGATAACAGTAGTATTAGATAAGATTTTGTAATTCTCCTGAGATCTGAATGGAAGTCACACCTGCACTGAAAAAAAAAGATAGATCTCATCAATATATGTATCTTTGTAGCCTATAATATAAGCAGTTGAGGAAAAAAGAATAAAAAGGAAAATGGTTTATGTCAAGTCTCCAGCAGCATAAAGTGCTATTATCATTGGTGAAAGAGGACCAAGTTATTTCACAGTTACATAACATGAAATTCATCAATGAAGCTCCAGCAATGAAATGACACCACAAAAAGAAGACTTTTCTAAACAAGAACCAAAAACACAATGTACAAAAATCTGTTTACTAATGTGCATATCTATGCAAGGCAAGAGCCTCAGAGCCACAGAAAGGATTTACATAACTAATTTCTGTTACAGTAAAGACAAAATGAGCATACATAACTGATTTGTTGCTGAGGGCTGAGACTACACTCCAGCTCACCATACCTCCACACACAGTGAAAAACTATTTTGTTCATGGAAATCAGCTGCAGTCACCAAATCACAGAAAACTACACCACCATCAAATAGCAATAGCTTTTCAACAGTGAAGACTTGTCAGTGTCACGAGAACTCTCTTACCCTTCCCACTACCCTACTTGGGGTCACTGGAGAGATAAATCCTCTAAAAAGCATTCAAAACTTGACTTATCAAACAGAAGCAGAAGTCAACTCAAAATTGTTCAGAGTTTCAATTGCAGTGTAAATTAGCAGTTTCAGTGAACAATCCCCAACCCACCAGAGGCATTAGATTTCACATTTAGATTCTTGCAGTATCAGAAAATGAATTGTATAATTTTGAAGGTCTGGCTGTATTTGTTCACATAAGTGGTACTACAGCATTCATTATATCCACACAGAAGCATTAGTGTTCCATGGGCATCTTTTTTTCTTTCCACCAAAAGTACCTCAGCCATGGTAACTCAGCCTGAAAAGCAAAAACATTGTGCATAGCAGTTCACGGACAGAGAACTTCAGAGCTAACAGTTCATCCATATGAAAGTATTTAATTTTTACATGGAAGGTTGGTGAGGTATAAAAAGGTATAAAGCAATGTACTTTCGAGGCTAACTAGAAGTACTTCAACCTAATTGAAATTACAACAAAGAAACTTAGGACTGCCCTGTGACTTTCTCTTACTGTAAATGACATCATCTCAGAATACTGATCTAAGCTAGCATTAACTAACCCTTGTAAGATTACTTTTCAATCTTTCTCACAGAACGTGACAAATACCTCAAGACAAGAAACAGGCATTATTAATATTATCCATACCATTCAATGATTTAAATCATAATGTAAACTCTGATAAAGCTGAGAGGTCAGGATTTCAAGTCCGGAATGTCAGTTTAAATAAAATCTGCAAAACCTTGAATGCAAAGAGAGTTGGGTGTTGACCTGAAACTAAGGCTTCAAAAAGCTTGATCTAACATTCATTCAACAGCATTCCAAGCACAGATATAATGAAAGACATACCAATGATTTTTAAATCACCTAGCCAAAACACCAGCTTTTCAAAACAGAGATTCCATATGTGTACTTTTCCTCACTTTAGTGGTCCCTAAACAAAGAAAAATTGCTAGTAGTCAATCCTCACAAAGTTGCATGACCCTTGGACATTCTAAGGAGAAAAACTCAAAAGCTGTTACAAACATTTTCATTTATTTCATTATAGAGTTAGTGATACAAGCCCATTTGAGAGCTGATATGTGGAAAGGCAGCAGCTTCCGCTTCAACCACTATGGTTGCAGCCAGATGATCTTGTCATAATTTGAAAAGAGGATACTGTTTTGTACTACGACTTTATGAAGACAAAGTGATTTAATTCCTGGTTTAGAAGTAGATGTACTACATCCTTGCATTAAAGATTTAACATCTAGATAGCCAAGGTATTGAAAAGATTCGTTTTTCATAGCTAAAATCAACAGCTTATTAAATCTAGATATACATGTTTGTGCACACATGCATTGCAAGGAATTTTGGAAGTTGACAGAAAGCACCTCCCTGTGCACAGAGTGCAATCAAGGGAAATACAGAATGAAAGCCTCCTGTGCTCCATTCAAAGCACCACAGAGCTTCAAAAACCGATTTCCTTCTCCTCATTCCCAGTTGTTTTTTTTTACAGAGCACTTGGGAAGGTGGTTATCCTTCATTCATTGCCTCATTCTCTTGCAGATTGACACAAACACAGTAGAATGGCCCAACAGCGTTTGGTGTTCTCTGCTCTATACCATAAGGAGAAAAGCTTGATGTGTACAGAAACAGCATGCTTCAAGTTTCAGGGGCTGACTAGCAATTAGTGATCTCAAAAAAGAAGCTACAAGACTTCAGCTACTCAACTGAGTAGTCTGACTAACTCTGTGCTATGCAGTCATAAATCTGCTGCATCATTCTGGAGTTGTAGCTTTCAAAATCCAAACAAAGTCATTAGGCTTTGTGTACGCACTAGCACATTAGCATCAAATCTAAAAGTATAAATGAACCTTTTTTAATTAGCACTTTTCATTTGGATCATACATCAGAAAATAAATATTTGAGAGATGCTCTAGCTTCCAAGACCTCCTCTTCTACCAGAGAAGACCTCAATTGAACTTGAGTCTTTTTGAAAGGACACAGAATTGTGCCTGTAGGAGATTCCCACTGAGAACAGTCTTTCCAGAAAAATCAAATGCACATCATTTTTTGCCAGAGCAAGGAGTATTCAGAACTTCTCTACAGGTTACAAAGAAACCAGGCTCGACACACACCCCACATCCCCATGTTGCCTGCTGCACTCACAACATTTGAATGTGGTACTCCCAATGGGAGTAATTGGGGGTCCAAGTTGAAGGAAGGACGTGAAGAAACTACACAGCTTTTCAGCATACAAGCTTGCACAAGGTTTGCCAGTGCAATGAGCAACAACCTTAGCTGACCTCTAGCAAGTCCTCATGACAAGAGCTAGCTGCTTCTGATAGTGAGTGGTTCTGTCTTGCTGATTAGAACTAGAAATTTGAAGCATCCTCACATAACCAGCAGTAAATGAAATGGTTCGCTGTGACTTTAGCGATTCTTACTAATTCTTTGTAACAAATGGAAAAATTAAGCCATCATTTTCATCAGTGACATCACAAATTGATGTTAAGATCGTTACATTAAGAATTATGCATGAAGCAACTTTTGTAACAAAAAGTACTCTCTGTAAAACATTCCAAGGAATTCTAAAACTCAGATTAACATCTATTAAAATTATTCTCCCCACCCTACTCCCATTTTGTCACTTCACAGCACTTTTCATTTTGAGTCTGTTTTACAAGTGACTAAATACCAGACAGATGAGCAAAACACTGCCTGCAGTATTTATGCTTTACTTGCCACATCTTGAAATGAGGCTGGGATACCACAAGCATTTCAGAGCTTGTGCAAATCCTCTGATTTGATTATTTATAACCTGTTGATGCACTTGTAGGAGCACACCATAAAATACTGTTAAGGTGATAAATCTACTTTAAACTACTGTAAGCTTCCCTATCTTCCTACACTCTTTGATACCTTTCCAGTTGTAGTTTTACAGCCACTACTAAGCAAAATAAGACACCTTTTTAAGAACACAACAAGCAGACTTTAAGAATATAATGCTGGGATAACCTTATCTATAGTGCTGGGTCATCAAGTACAGAAAACATTTCACTGAAAGAGGAACAATGAAGGATGAAGAGCAACGTATCTTTGTTGTAAACAGATGCAGCAGACATCAGCTGGACTCTAAAATGCATTTCATTGAGACTGGATAAATTTGGAAATGAAAGTCACAAAAATCTACAAACTGTCCCCATCAGTGGGGGAATAATCTGCTTTCTCGTCACTGACCTCTATGGTATCTGTACAGTAACACTTATTTGAGTTTGTAGTCCAAATTCTTCCTTCCCTTTCAAGGCTTCAACATCCTCCTTTTACAAGCATTTATTTAACTTTTGTCTGTTTCATTGTTGTTTTTTTTTTTAAAACTTTCTACATGGAAGTCCTTACATTACAGATAAGAGAAGGAATCAGTAAAATTGTTGCCTTCGTTCCCTCCCCATACAGTAGCCAGGGCCATTTTCCCCCCTGCTGAAAATATCAATATTCTAAAATAGGAATAAAAATCCCTCTGGAGCACAGTGTTTCTTTGCTTTATCACAAACACCTGCATACTAGATGGCATCTGTCCCACTGAAGAAGTGAATTTTAACTCCAGTTGAAGCAGTTGCATGTAGGGCATTGCAAGTGATACTGTGATTATTACTTAAAAAAAAAAAAAAACACCCACAGAACTATATATTCCCTTACTACAAGTCACTATCAAATTGTAGCCAGCTGCAACATGGACACTGGGGACAAAACAGAAATGCTTGTTCAGCGAGCATGGCAGTTCAAAAGGGATTGTGGGCCAATTGAAGTGGAGATTTTGGTTGCAGCAGAACTTGACTGTGATTTTAGCTGTGTACTATTTCTGCTGATATTCCCTTCGACATTACAGGAATTTGCATAGCTCTAGAAAAAACACAGAGCTAAGGAGTATGGATTAAACTTGAATTTTGTTACTCAAAATCTGCTAGAACTGATACATATGCACACACTAAAATACTTCTCCAGATTAAGTTTAAAGAAAGCCTTGAACACTTATTTTGGCCAAGAGAACAAAAAACAAAGGAAAATTTTTTGCCAAAACTCTTCCACAAAGCACCACCCTTGCCTCTACCTATCTGAAGCACCTTTTAATTCCTCTCTTCAGAGTCATACAGCAGCAGCAGACGACATAATGGACCAGAGTTTGAAATTCTCTGAGGAACCACAACATGATTATCTTCTAAAAGGAAAAATTTTAGGCTAGCTGTTGTTTTTTTTACTCTATCCTCAGCCTTCTGTGCCATGCCACCGCTGACACATAGCCCTTTCTTTCACGAATGACTAGTTTAACTGCTGCTGCATCACAACACCTAACGGCAGCCTTATACCTAGTGACTTGCAATTGAATCATGTGCTTCACTTGCCTTTTCTCCTTCATACAGCCTGCACACTGCATAAGGAACATCTCACTGTGATCTTGTTATCTAAGCCATACTTCACAATCCAGTGGAGAGAAAGAGGAGGAAAAATAAATAAGAAAGAGTTGAAGAGTTCCTTATAGTCTGAGTATTTGTCTACTAAAAGAAAAAAGCAGTTCGGTAATTTATTTTCTCTTTTGCTGCCCAGACTTCTAGACAGGTCTTGGCACTGCAGTCTCCAGAAAAAATGTCTTTCCAATACAGAAAAGCATACAGAGGCTAGAATGACTGTCAGATATCTCAAACCATTTGTTGCTCAGGAATTAACAAGGAATTTTACCTCTGATTTTTTTTTTCCCCTCAAGGGTATGTCTGTCACCCACCATCTTCTGAAGATGATTTGTTTGCCATTTTTATACTTATGTGGAAATTATATTTATGATCTGGGAAGACAGTTCCTTCTATTTCAGCTGTACATGTTAGTATTATTATTATTTTTTTTTTTTTTTACAGTTCTTCCTGATATTCCATCCATGAAGCAGAGAGAAAATTCCTTCCCTGTTAGTGTCGTATTAATACAGGAAGAAAATAACCAATAAATTCCTCTTCTAACATTCCCTTTTCTATTGACAGTAGCATATGGAGCAGTTACCAAAATGATTTAAAAGCTTATTTTTTTTGTTTGAAAACTCAATTGTAAAATCAGAAGTCAAAAATTAATTCCCACAAGATTATCTAAAGGGGAAAAAAAAAATCCTGATCTTACAATTATTGCTACTCACTATCCAGTAATGGAAAAGCCACTGAAACAGGCATCTTAAAGACAGCATTAAAATTGTGACCATTTAAAGCACTGTATCACAGAGAGCGGTGAGATGAAAGCATAGTAGGCAACTCAAATGTATTTTTCTTTCATACAACGCTAATTCGCCTTCAGTCGTAAGCCCCAACTTGGATTCAGTTCCCCGTTTAATTATATTTTAAACTAGATATTAGCTTTGGTTTACACAATATTAACTACTGTGCAGTTCAAATACTCAGTAAGATGGCAACCATACACAAAAAAGTATTACCACTCTAAGTAAAAATCAATTTGCAATGTCAAAAGTCTTCTGTAGTTCTTTAAAATCATCATAACATTTGTTCAAATTGCACTAGTCATGCTTTAGCTATCTTTACTTAAAGTTGTCATTAAGGAGCTTCAGACGCAAAAAGGACATTGAACTAGAATAAAATTTACATATATCCTGCAGGAAAATAAAAGAGATATTTAATTATCACTTATTACTTTGGACAAGAACACGAGAACACTGTTGTAAAGATCAGCTGTACAAACCATAAGTGCCATCTCTACCAAAATCATTAACATCTCCAGAGCTATAAAGCTTCCTAAATTTAAAAATAAAAAACCTTCCAAAATCAGATCATTTTACATTCATCCTAGGCAACACAATTACATGATATCAAATTCCCCTTCTCAAACAGTGAGAAGGGGTTGTAGGGCATCTCCCCAGAAATCATGTTCCTGCCAATTTTTTCTGAGGATTAAAAAATAAAAATAAAAAAATCAGGGCAGTTAGTTTTAATCTAAGCATTGGTATTCAGAAAGCAGTCTCTGGCTATTGTAGTATTCCACCTGTAAGAGTCAAAACGCAACTCTGAAGAGCTGGACTGCCTCCCTGGAGGGGAGGCAGACACATCATGCATCAAGCCTAATAAGGTTCCCATTAACTGCACAGGATCAGGGCTCCTGGCTGTAGCACACTTCATGGAGAAAAGGGGAAAAAAAATCAAATAAATCCTGAATACTCATCACCTCCTGTCAGCAACCAGAGACTTGTAAAAGAAACTCTTTAAGTAGTCTCTATGCATGGCCAAAGTCCCAACAGAGGCCACACTGCAGAGGGTCAGGCACCCAGAGAGGCACCCCCAGGGAAGCTCCATGCACTGCAGTCATCAGTCCTCTCAACTCTTCCTTCCAACTCAAATGATTCTATGATTCTCACCTCAGTTTCTCAGCAACACTAGATTTCCCTGTTGATGCTTATTTGTTAAGCTTTTGTTAGAAGAAGGCTACTAGCAGTTCACAGTCTCAGACAAGTGCTTAAAGCAAGTGTTATGACTTATTTCTAACCATTTGTTCAGTGAAAAGCATTTACAAGGAATTGGTTTTCACTCTTTTGAGGGGAAAAAGTGAAAGTCATTTCCAGCAATGCAAACAGAATGAAGTGCTGGAAAATGCATTGTATTTTATTAAGTTATAAAAAATAAGGCAGTTTTATAGCAGTGAAATTCATTTGTTCAGCATCAATGGCTTGTACTGAACAAGCTGGTTTTCTGTTTCCATGCTTCAGAGAAAGGGGGAGGGACATGACACCAACATTATCCAGTGCATCAGAAATAGGTATTGAATAATAAGAACATTAATTTTGTGCAGAAATCCATTTATCTGCAGCTCTTTTTAAATTAAGCTATTCTTGTGTATTAGAATTTCAGCCAGCATTCTATCATGTTGTGTTCCTCCAAAATGAATCAAAAAGAATGTTTAAAAATATATATTATGTAATTGTATCATTGCTATAAAGGTATTAACTTACTCAAAATTTTTACTGTTCTCATTGCCTTCCCTCACTTCTCTCAAAGGGTTTAGAAAACAATACAAGTTTATTACCCTCATGTTAGAGTGTATTTAGAGTCATCTATGAACATTCTCTTGCGACTATTCCATTAAAAAGTGGTTGACTCGTCCCGATAAGTTTTTTTTCTAATTTTATGGCACAGTATTTTGATCCTCATCGCAAGCAGTCTTCGTTACAATTTAAGTGGTCTAAAAAAACTAATCTTAAAATAGGCACTTAATATTAGTCACAGAAATATGCAGAGCCAAAGAAGTAAATCCCAAAAGATAGTTCATATATCCCTACATACACTCTCAACAACTAGTAACTTTCAACATACAGAGTACACCTAGATACACCTGAGCAGTAGTCCAACAGCAGTTTTCTATTTAATGAGCTTCACATTAAATCATAAGTGCATAGTGTTTCCTGTTGAGTTTTCTGTAAGAAATAACAGCATTTTCAGCTTTTATTTTCAGCATGAAGTTCTTTTTTAAATGAAAATACAAAGGATTGTTTTCTATATAAACAGCCCATCTTAAGGATCAGCATATCCAAGTTCTTCAAGAAAGTTTATAAGAATGTCAGCTTGAAATAAAAATAGGGCTGGAGAAACCAAATGGGTACTAAAAAGATTATTTTACAGATGAGAATTATCTTAGGTACAATCTCTCAGTAATACTGCAGGTGATACTCTGAGAAACCTTTGAAGTGTTTTTTTGTTTTTTTTGTTTGTTTGTTTTCTTTTTTAAGCATGTTGGAAAGGGTTGCCATAACGGAACAGCTTTCTTTAGGAAAAAAATGTGTGGAAACAGATGAGTGCTGAGAATTTTGCCTCTTCAGCCAAATGTTACAAAGCTTTTCTGTAAGCTTTCATCAACCACAACTGGTTATACAGAAAAAGAACCAGGTGACAGAAGAATGTATTTACTAAATGTTAACATAATAATAAGTCTTTTCAGAGCTTCAAAGTATACAATTGTCTTGATAATTCCAAACAATAAGGAACATCTTAAGGCTAACAGTAAAATATAATTTCGCATACTTAAAACCATTCTCATATGAAGCTTCAACTCCACAGAAAAGTAGGACTTATCCTTCCTCATGTTATCATCATTAATATTTCCATTCAAGGTCTCATTGCTCACTCATAGCAACATCATAGCAAGATCATACATTTTCTCATCATGCAGGACACCATTTATCACTTGCAATAAAACTGTAAAAGTGGCAACGCTGTCTGAATTGCCAAAGTCAACAATACCAAGCCACCAAGAGCACCTGGACCTCACACAAGACACCCCTGTGGTAGCCCTGCAAGACAGCCCCTATTGAGATAGCAACCTCATCTGCACATACCTTCAGAAAGATACAAGCACATAAGCTGTAGACATCTTACCTTGTCTTGACTTCAACAGATGAGAGAGATGCTGTGAACTCAGCTGTGTTAGCATTCACATCTAAGCATCCATCAGGCCTAAACAGTACCATTTCATACATGAACACTAAAATTCCTGCTGAAAATCTCCTGTTTTAAGAGCTATATCTTTAGTCACAAAGCACAAGTTCACTGTTTGCCCAAAAGGCCTAGATTTGCAGCTAAGACTTTGCTTTTCACAACAGCATGCTTTACTGAATCAATCACTCACCTAACCTAAACAAGCTGCAATCATTTTAATCCTACCAACCAAACTCACCTCCCTTGTTTCTATCCCTCTATAGAAATCACCTGGCAATTTCCCAGTTTAATTTAGTATCAACAAAAGCCAGATGGCTCCCTATCTACATACTCCTCCTAGACCAAAAATAAGATTTTAATAAGTTTTACATTTATAAATTCAAAATAATGTGGTTTTAGGTTGAAGAGTGTCAAAGAAAGTTGTAGCTGAACTTCACACAGAAAAGGCTAAGTATGAACTAATGATCCATTGACAACACCTATGTCAAATAAATCTTATGATCACAGATGTGACAGAATACCTAATCATGTTTCACTATTAATCCTAAATATTCTAAGACACAGCAAGAATAGGAAGCAAGAGCCACCCTTAAGCATATGGAAATGATTTTGAAAGATTGTCCCTACTAAATGTTAAGATCAAACATTTTATTAGAGTTAGAAAGCAAAAAGTGTTCACAGTCTAAGTATTACAGAGAACATGCCTCAAAGGGCTTCTTTCTCTATGAGGTAGCAAATGAAGATGTAATGGCTTTGGATGCATGCAAGAGTTCACAATTCAAAAAAGACACAAAAATACAAATGCAAAATGGAGGGAGATTAAAAAAACTGTGGAAAGGTAAATGATTCTGGGAAATCAAGGAAAATATTCAGAGTGTCAAGGTGATGGAGGGAGTGAAGTTTAATAATGGAAGATAAAAAATCTTTGCAAAAAATTGTGTCCCTGAGCTTTTAGTTTTCCCATGGAATTTTCTAAATATGAACACAAGCAGCAGAATACAGAAAGACTCAAAGAAATCTGAACAAACCCTGATATTAAATCTCAACTTGAACATTATTTATATGATACAGTCTGTTTACTTTTCACTCAATCAAAACCACGCTCAGAGGTCTCCTTAAGAAAACCAATAGCAGTTTAGTGCTAGGTGGCTTTAGAAATCTATGAATATCTTCCTGGATTAAGAAGGATAAGAGTGTGGGTGAGGAAGAGATTTTTTTTTCAAGTTCTGCAGTCTTAGTGGAAGTCTGCACTCAGAGGTACCAGCAGCAGCAAACACTGATTTATCCACAAGCAAGGCCTTCTTGGTCTTATTTAGCCAAAAAGGTGCAAATGTCCACCAAAGAGTTTAAAAGGTCTTAGAGCAAGAAATGCTGGACTTGACATGCTAATTAGATGCAACTGGGACAAATGCACACTCACTTAACTATTAGTTATTGCTATGCTGCTGTTTGTTTTTCTTTTTCTGCTCTTTCCTCTCTGTAGATCTTAATTGCATTTGCAGTAAGATTACGTATTCAATTCCTCTGTTTGTCCTCATGATAGATAAGATTACCTTTTCCTTCCTATGGAAAATAGATCTGACTACTCATAAGATTTGGGTTATTAGACTTACTCTTTACAATAGGGAAAATGGAGTTACTTACTTTGGCAAGATCTCATTAGTTTTGAAAATATCTCCAAGATGACAAAGGCTCTACTTGTCAGTGAAAATTACTGTGCCCCACAGGCTTTAGTGGAAGATTTTTCAACAGATCTGAATCAGAACATAATCGACCTGCTTATTGAGGCAACGGCCACAGGCAGAGATCAAAGTTGTTTGTTATCAATATAATTCTGGAAGTCTACTGGCAGGGAATGAAGCTACAGATTTCTGGATGGGAATCTGACTGAATAATGTGCTCTTAGGAAATCCAAGGGGAAAGACTGCTGTAACATCAGAAGGTGTTACAGTACATAGTTTACTTCTTGCAGCTAGTATTGCTTCCATGTGCTCTTTTCCATGGATTTTGTAATCTCATGTGTGAACTTGTTTGAGTGAAGACACAGCTTCCTAGAACTGATAATATAGAAGGGAAGTTCTTCCTCATCTCATTCATATCTATCTTATCCCCAACTGATATATTGTACATTATTAAACTCTATTATTATTACTGTGCCTCTAACATTCATTTTATTTATTAAAAAATAGCAAGCCTGTTTAGCTAATTTTGGTGAGCATCAAGAGGTGAGAAGGGCCAAGATGGGAAAACGTGATTGTCACCAATAGTATCTGCAGCCCTTGTGCAGTAGATTCTTTTCCTTTGGTCAAAGCTTCAAAAAGAAATAATAGAAATAATTCCAACTGAAAACAATATATATATGTATATGTATCAGGACGACTGAAAGTAAATAGACATAAGGTGGTGCATTAAATGACAAGAATCAAAGAAGCACAGAAATAATATAATATAGCAGGAAAATAAAATCAATCCTATAAACTCTATAGAAGAGAAACAGATTAGAGAAAAGGCAATGTCTGGAGAAATTAGGAGAAGGATGAGTGAAGTGGAACAGTGCAGAGGCTAGTCCATATTCCTTTTTTCAACTAAAATTGCTTTAGGATGCATTGAAGGAGAATTAAATATACTTTTCCTCAACACAGTGCTAGCAATCCCTCTTCCCTCTGTTACTAGCATTTTGGCACAAAGATTTTTAAGAAGACACATTGCTTTTCTTTTTGAGTTCTCCCAATGCCACTGAGTTTTGTTGTTGTTTTTGGTTTTGTTTTTGTTTTTTTTAATCAACATTGACATATTTCTACAAGTACTACTGACAGCAGTAGTTCTCATGATCAGTATTTGTCCAGGGCATTTCTCTTTGGGGGAAAAGGAGATACTTCTTTTTTATTATTACTGAGCAGAGTACAGAAGTTGCTATTTATATTACTGTTTTATACCCTACAGAAAGATTTCTATCTTGAGGTATCAGATATATTTTAATCATGTTCTGAGTAATGACACTATTGCTTATGTAGCTGTAAGCATACTGTGTACCCATTTCATCCTCCAATTTGCATTTTTTTCCTTTGGCTTATGAAACTTGTAGGTTTCCAGTTACTTACTGCTCTGATACTTGTCTGTACGTATGTCCAAACATGATCACAGCAGCTGACAGAACAGCAGCACCCAACCAAGCAGAAAATACAATTTCCAGAAGATAAAAACATGCATTCCTAGAGACAACAATCTGCCCAGTCTGATAAATGTAGGTACCTAGTAATTTAGCAGGGAAAACAATCAAGATTTCTCCAGTGGCTCTCACCTAAAGATTCCCTCAGATCCTAATGTTCTTCATTACGAGTAAGAATAGATTCAGTACTTACTAAGAAATGACAAATCTACCTCCTGTCCTAGGCAGTTATCAGTTCAGATAAAGAAACGTATTACACAGTCTCTAGGCTTTAGAAAAAGAAGAAAAAAAAGTTAATGTGGAGAACATCCTCACTTTTGAAAGAAGGAAGAAAGCATACATATTTTTCTGGCTTCTGTAGTTCTCACTATATGAACATATACACTGATATATGGTGGCTTGAAGAATTCCTCTAAAAAACAGTGGATGACTGGATTGGAAGCTACTAAATCTAAGAGAGATTAAACTTCTCTCTAATACAGTCTAATTGTAAATCAAGGCATCAACATCCAAGGGGCTTTAGTTTCCCTCTCAGCTGTATGCCAGGTTGAGTTTTCACACTCAGGATACTCTGTAATTAATTTTTCTGTTAACACTTTGTTTCATGTTTTCTTTCTGCATAACTTGCCACTTCATTTGTTTTTTACTGTACCTCATGGGTCAACACTCATGTTTCTAAAATCTCAGTCCATTTCTCATTCTTCAGTTACACACTACTGTATATAGAATCATTAAGGTTGCAGAAGACCACTAAGATTCAGTTCAGTTACCAACCCATCAAGACCATGCTCACTAACCATGTCCCTCAGTTCTATATCCACATGGTTCTTGAACACATCCAGGGACAGTGACTCCACTGCCTTCATGGGAAGCCTGTGTCTATGCCCAAGCACTTTCTTTTTTTCCTTCTCCTCACAGAAGTTTCACCTTCTCCCTTCTCCAAGAAGGAGTCTTGGCCTTTCTGTTTTCCCTTGGAGACGAATAATCCCCCCCCAAGACCTACCTCATACACCACACTAAAGCTGTTAGGAGGCATTTTTGAGCTTCATCTGATGGCAGAATGTGATGAGAGCAGGTATGAATAAATTGAGTGTAAGTACTGTTTACAGAGGGTAAACATTTTCACATTTTCCCCCGCCTGGATACACAGCAATGAGATATACACATTTCATTAAGCAAAAATAATCAGATGTTTTCCTAAGTAGCAACCTTCATTCTCACTTAATAGTCATACTTTAAGGGAGGTGAGAGTGCTTTTATTAAAGGTTGCAAACAAATGGCCTGATTTTGAGAGAGGCCGAGCACCTGGTACTGCAAACCACAAACAGCCTGTCACCATTCCAGCTGACCTGCCCCACCAACCCTCATTAAGGGCACAGCACAGAAGCAGCTATGCAAGGCAGAGTCAGAGGCTAAATTCCTTGCTCTCTAGACACAGTGATATAAATAATAACACCATAAGCCCTGTCATCTGAAGTTAGTCAGACATCCTCACATCATATTTTATCCCAAACGTTTGGGTATTTATAGTGAAGCAGAAAGGGCAAGGACTGTGAGCCATCAGTACCATGGTCATCCTGGGACTTGGCTACAGCTCCCAGAGATGACTGGCGCCAATTGCTGGCAGCTGCACTACAAGTTCAGCACGGATCTTTTTCTTCTTCTGTCCACCCAGCCACGTACTGAACCTCTGAGTGCTGCTCTGAGGGGTCTGTTCTCCAGCTGGGCCTGCTCTAGGTTTCCACATTATGCTGATTTGGTGTCCTCTCACACCAAGTAAACCAGGAAGTATGTGGTCTTCTAGAGCTCTTCTAAGAGCAGGGCAGCACCAATCAAAAAGGGATTCATATCCCCTGTGCAGGTCTTTTCCAACCTTGGTGATTCTAAGATTCTAAGAAATTGGACTCATATCATCACTGCGGCTAACACTGTTTAGAAACAAAAGGGAATGCCACCTTGAATTCAACTAATCAATTCTTTTATATTATTTTTCATCTAAAAAGAGTTTACGTGCTCAGAAAGGGACTGAAATGCATTCAGTGATGGCACAAAACACAGTAATGTTCTACACCCACTGCCCAGACCATGCCAGTGTATTTTTTGCTTTTAAACATTCAGACAACATTTTACTATTATTATTATTACTGTTTGTGCTGTTATAGTATCTTGAAGCCTGAGTTCAGGATCATGATTTTAATGGGATAGGTACCATGGAACTCAGGTCATAAAACTGGCTCCAAAGAATTGAGATCTAAATGTAAGCCTCCTTGTAGAAACTGCAATGGCCCTGAATGCTGCTATCACCTGTCCACTGCCCTGCAAATTTTTCAGCTACAGGGGTTTAAATAGCTATATCTCATCTAATGAAGATATCAGTTAAGATAAGAAGAAAGACACAAGAGAAAACAAACAAAACAAAAAACAAACAGAAGTTCAAACCAAACAAGAAATATATTGTGTAAGTCCAGGGGCTTTCTGCCACAGAATAGTTTGCTGAAGGGACACTGTGTATACAAACATAATAAACGTGTTCACAGAGGCAGTAGTGTTTATACTTCAGCAAGACAAGAGAGTGTACCAGGATAAGGCTGCACAAGTCACGTATTTTTCTCCAACCCACTACCAGCTTTCCTCTGAGAGGAGATAATAGACTTTGAACAACCTCCTTTCTGACCCAGTATGACTGTTCCTACGTAAAACAACACAACAGAAGATATACTCTTGGAAATAAGCCTTAAATTACTATCTGTTATAATCAAAAGAGAAAAGCCTTTTCTTGCCACCATCAAAACTATTGCTGTGAGACACAATAGCTGCCCAAGATGCCACTGTGCTGGGCAGGGTCAGCTTTGCTCAGAAAGTACAAGATGAAGCTGGGCCATGTTTTAAAACCAAAAGAACACAGAAAGCACAAAGCAGCAACGAGCAGTTCCCAAGTGTGTTGTGAGCATCACACCACGGGAAGCGAGAGGCCCTAAGGAGGTATTTGAAGAAGTAGCTGGAGAGATTACTTGCTCACACTGTGACAACCAATGCCCCAGCACACTGTTTTGGGAATTACTGGAGAATTTCTGCCACTATCAATGTCACTCAAGCCCTTTTCCCTAGGACAAAATCTTTTTAAAGGTTTATAGGCACTGCAGAAAAATCATACACAACTGTCTGTTCTAGAGAGGCACTTTCACATCCCCCATTAGGCTCACTGTAATGGCATCAATTTAAGTCCAGAAGCAAACTGCAGTGTGAACGCAGCTTAATAATGAACAGTCAGCTCCTACTCTTCAGGAGCAATGGACAGAGAAAGATCGTTCTGTTTAACCTCTGTTATTGCTAAGGTCACTTCTATAATTAAAACTTTATTCATTAAATCAAAACTCAGCAGGAAATGCACTCGGTATCTGAGGGAGAAGACTTTATTCAGTAGAGACATAACTTGCAAAAGATAAAACTGGATTTAGTTCGTATAAAGCTGGAACCTTAGAGGCCTGCAGAAAAACAAGCCCTACCCAGCCACCACAGGTGTTGTCAGATGCCAAATGAATCATGGAAACTACCTCTAAGTAGACTGGTAGAAGTACAGTGTGGCCACAGGATGCAGGAAGGTGTTAAAGTTGCTTTCTACACAGATTTTCTGACGTATGGGGGTTGGTTCCCCAAAAATACATTTCTAGTTTGCTTCAAGAACAAATACTTGTGTGAACAGAGATCCAAGCAAACAGCAAACATCATGAGATGATGAAAGGATACACAGTTTACTTAGTACGAAAGTAAAACGTCCATAAGGAAAGTCAACTGCACACAACATAAGAGGAGCAGAAAGCTGTACATGCAGACAGGTTACCCACATTGTGCTCAGCCTCCTGGGAAGCCAGGCTAGAAGCAACCACAGGAACACGCTGTGTATGCAGGCACAGCACTGAGTGCCAGGGAGGCAGAGGGAAGGCACCAAATAGATACACAACTGCTGGTAGGTGCTGCAGAGCACGGGACTCAGCTCAAGCATAGCAGTTGGATAAATCCAGTCGTGGCTAAGGAGTGGCAAAGTATTGGCCACTTCCAGATCTCCTGGTCCAAACACACTCTGTGCCAGATGGTATGCAGCCGTTGCAGGGAGCTGAGCACGTAATCCACCTCACCACCGCATCACACACAGCCTGGTCATAATATCAGGAGGAGGACAGCAGCACTTCGGAGGATCCAAAATCCCGCGGCAGAAAAGAGATTGATACAGACTTCCCCTCCCACCCACTGCTTCGGTACAAGGCGGAGACTGAAAAGACAGCGAACACGTAGCATCCCTTCCATCCAGCGACGGATACCCGGGGACCACGCGGGGACGCTCGCTGTGTCCGGCTCATCCCGTGGGCAGCAGCCTCCCCGTGCCCACCCCTCTGCTCCGTCAGGAGCGCAAGTTGCGCGGAGCCCCCGCCTCCCTCAGCCCTGCGGAAGCAAAGCCGGAGGAGTTTGCCCGACCGGCGAATGCTTCCCCTTTCTTCCCCTCCCCGTGGGTTTTATTTTTTTCCTCTTCGCTTGTTTTTTTTTTTTTTTTTTTTTGG
>VXAB01006374.1:469583-510075 GCA_013399175.1 Odontophorus gujanensis
TTTTTTTTTGGGGGGGGGGGGGGTTGTTTTTTTGTTTTTTTGTTTTTTTGTTTTTTTGTTTTTTTTTCTGGAGGGGGAGCCGTGGCTGCTGCTTTGCGCTCCGCGGCGTGGATGCGCCCGGACCTGTCCTCGGGGAAACAGCTCCCGACGCTCCCACAAAAACTCCAACCCAAACAAAACGCCCACTTGGATAATTAAAACGGTAAATCCTGCTAACTTTTCATTATCTTGCTTGCTGTGTGCTTATATCTGGAGAGGTTTATGGCTTATCTGGGTTCTTTCCATCATCCTTCGGTTTTTGTTAATTAGCTTCTCTGGTGCTGCTGGTGGAGAACTTGAAATACCGGGGCTTCAGACAGAGCAGGACTCTGCTTCTGCTTTATCCTGAAGTTGGACTGAGAAATGAAAACCTTCCTAGATCATACTAGTCTCACAAATGTGTTTACTTGTTTTATTAACCTGAATGTAGATGAGATTTTGTGTGGCGGCATCTCTGTGAGTTTGCTTTTCCTTAGCTTAATATTTGCTGGTGCTATCTATACAGCATAGATATGTGTATGCTGTGCACACGCAATCTGGTATGCTGACTGTGTATGCTGGCGCTCACATCTGAAGATCCAAGCAGGCTTTGAATCCTTTCAGTTTATAATGTTAACAAGTGAACACTCATCTGTTTTCATCTTAATGCCACTTGTGGATGCTGACAAAACAAGGTCACCCCAAACTAAACAAGTGATATTTCTCAACCTTGCAATTACTTAAGCGATAGAAACCTGCACAATTGGTACACTTTTTATAGCTTAATATAGTAGGGTTTTGCTTGAGAGGTTATTAATTTTATACAGTCACTGTAATAGTTGGATCCTTGATGGCACCAGGCTTCCTGCACATTATGAAAATCAACTTCGGGAGACTATATCTCTTTGCTTTGTTAGACAGCATCATTTCATATACATTTATGCTTTCTACTACTAGCTAGCTTGTTCCTGGAATAGTAACCCAGCAGATGTTTACATGAGGGAAATAAAAATAAGAAGTCAGTTATTAAAAAAAAAGTAGCACATACATGGAGAAAACACTCCCCTATCACCATAAAATAAGGGAACATATGAGTGGGAGTATCAATTGCGTGGCTGCTAAATATTACTGACCTGAACTTGAATCTACAATGTGAACTGAACTGCCAAGTTTTACTCTGAAAAAAAAAAAAAAAAGCATATATTTGTGTAAACTATGTAGCTCTTCACTGATTCTTTCCTTTCTGAAAAGTTAAGTCATATTGATCTGCACACTTGTACATACATGTGTACTTGAGCACATATACCAATCTGAGAGCAGCAAAGCACAGGACTTGTGATTCCAGTTTTCAAGCCACAGAGGTCCGCCAGCAGTGGCGAGGAAAGACAGGAGAGATATACAACACTGAAACTGGGCACATATTTTAGGGACCTTAGCTTGGGAATTGGTTGCAGCAGTCAAAGAGAAAGAGGATCCCACATGCCCTTCATTGTGCCTAGCATTGGCTTCTACTCCAAACTGGAGCTCACTGTGTTTACACCTCTGTTTGAATTCATCTTCCAAAAACTTACAACCATTCATCACTTCTCTTGTTTTTGAGAACAGGAGAGAATGTCAATTAATGACTAATTTCTAAACTCTTAATGTTGAGATCTGTCGACCCAAGGGGCAAATATTTTGCAAGGTTTATATTTTTTGCAAACATACGTGCTGCTGTGTGCTGACACCAAATGCTGACTTTTCTGCAGTGTCGAGCTGAAAGGGAGTTAGGAAGCAGGGAGCTCCTGCAGATAAGAGATGAATACTGAAGTGACTGATCAACAATGCTGCTCAAAGCATTAGTAACTCCTGGAAATGTTACTGTCTGAAAACTGAAAATTGCACAGCATTGCCTGTTTTAAGGTGCTGCAAGCATACTGCTCTTGGTACCCCAACCTCTCCCTCTTCACAGTTACCACTCTCAGGCTGAACTGTCTTCTTTCTTTGACATGATTTGCCAGATCTGGCAGAATCACTTTGTCATAAGTATTTGAAAGCCAAAGAAGAGGGGAAAATGGCAATCACTTGCAATTCATTGGGAAATATTAATACAATAATGAAAATAGATCCTTAGGTAAGTCAGAAATTCTGCTTTCTTAAGAATAGGTGGGTTTCCATTGCCCTAATTTTTGCCCACAAGTTTTTCTTCTCTAGCTCTTCAGTGAAACCTGCAAATGTGCATGTCCAGGCATCCTCCTTCCATCCTTCCTTCCCCTATGTAGGCTCCCAATTACCTGGTGCTTTTTTTTTCCATCCAGGCAGGAGACAAAAGGGCTCCCAGAACACACTCAGACAGGGGGCACTCACTGCTTGCAGAGTGACTTTTCAGTACCCTCTTGAGCTGCATTACGGACAAAAAGAGCTTATACTGCCCATGACATCTCTCAAATGCTCACAGGTTTTTGTGCCAATTGCACATCTGAGGGTGATATATCACCATTTTAGTGTTTAAGAAGACGTAAGTGATTAAAACTTAGACCTCTCATAACCTACTGATGTGCAGCTGTTAGTAGTTACAACTGAGGTTATTGGATCTGAAAGAGTAGCACCTTTTTTTCTCCCCAATTTTTCTTTAAGTTATTCATTGGAAAAAGCCATAAGTCCTGGGAGATTCTGTGGCTTGCCTCTAGTATTAGCCCTTCACTCAGAAAGAGAGAACAATTCTTTGTAGCTTCAGAATGAAAGGGACACTGATTTTATTAAATGAAAATATTTTAGTATCTCTGTCTTTTAAATGACAATACATGGGTCAGATGACCAGTCTCCATCTGCAGGTGCCCATTTAACCTGTGAAATAACTTAGAAACTGTAGGAAGTATACTATAGCATCCTAAGTGAGTAATTTTAGGTATACAGTATAATACAGTACATTTTTACTATTTGATGGGTCGAATCTGTTGGCTTTTAATGCATTTTTTAATGTCACGTTTTTTCCCTGCAAGATTTCTCCATAATTTATGATCACAAACAAAGGTTACAGACTCTCTAATTCAAGGTTCAACTGTAATGGCGTTTTTATACAAAAGCTGATTTACTTTGTCATGGTGTTAGCAAAAAGGATCAGTCAATGTGATACATTATTCTGTAGCTATTGTACGAAGTGATTCTATCAAAAATGTGTCTGCTGGTTCTATTTTTTATTTTTTTGCAAACTAATTATACATGTGAGGCACAACGTTGCCCTCTGCTACTAGATTATGTTTTCAATTGCCATAAAGTCTCCAATTGTCAGAGTTTCAATATAAGAGCAAAAGAAAGCATTTTTTCCAGCTGACGTTGAATGTCCATGGTGGGAAAGGGGGGAACAAGGCAGCTACTCCTTGCAGACAGGCAAGTCCTTCAGTACATACACTTTTCATCTTAATTGTAATCAGCTTATTTTTCAGAAAATTTTTGGAATGTGTGTGATATATACTTAATTCTGTTACTTTCCTAATGCTCCTTCTTATTAATTAATAATTTAGCAATAAAAGGGAATTAATGGTCATGCCCTTCACACTTTCTGCTCGTTCTGTTTTCCTTCAGTTCCTGGAAGAAAATGCACATGGGAATATACAAAACTACTAAGAAGTGATAAATTATCTTTGAGTTCCCCTTACATATAGTGGGAGTGTATGCTATTATAATTTGGAAGGATTACCCAGATGTGGAAAAGTTATAAAACTGGGTTTGATTCTTACAGCTGTGCATCTCTAATAGTGCATTTGCAGCTTTTCTGCCAGGAAAGAGGCATGAATGTGAAAACTGGATAGCCAGCTTTATGTAGGAAGTATGGCTTGTTCTATCATGATGTATCAGCAGCTCATCACCATAAAAGATGCAACCTAAAGTCTCCCATGCACCGTATTCACTGACAAATGAGAATATTTCTGCTAACTAGTAACTGTGATTTTGTCTTTAGAAAAACCACATCAGCATGCCAGAAAGTAGCCTTGTTGAACAAGTCTAAGCACCATTCTTCATAGGCAGAATAAAAGCTGAACTTTGAAATATTTGTTTTGAGGGCCAAGCAGCCCCAAGTTGAAGGTGTGGTTTACCACAGTGAAGAAGTAGACAATTTAATTAGAATTAAAATTATTATTCCCTAGAAATGGTCTGTTGCCATTCTGAGCCTAAATAACTGCATTCTGTAAGACACTATCATTCCACTGCGTTTAGTAACAGTGTGACTGATTCAGGCTTTGAACTGTCCTCTGGCCAATGGTAGAAAATACAAAGTTTTGATGGCTAAACTTTCAAACATGAAGTATTAAGTCAGCTGGCCCACTAGCAGTCACGGCAGTTATGCTTTAGGTGCTGAACAATTAAAAAACCATCATCCACCACAGGAAACATTGCATTGTGTACATGGTTTATTCACTCAAGATTGTCACTGTGAGGTGTAGACAGGGATAAACATGATCTATCTACCTGTTAGTATGCATATATGTGTAAAATATGTTAAATATATGCATACCAACCCGAACACATGCCAACTTTATGGAAGCAAACATCAAACCCATATGAAGGAGCAAAACTCTACAACAATTAATGAAGGAACTTGAGGGCACTGACCTACTGCAGAAAGAGGAATATGGATCAGAAATAAGAACTAAGAGAGTCACAGAAAGGTCAGATCCATTATGTAAATCTAGGACAGATTAAGTGAAAGGGACTAAACTTGCTTACCTAACTTAGAAAAGCTACTGCTTGTGCAGCAATAAGAGGTGATTACAATGTGATGGATGTTTTATGAGAAAGCAAAACCAGGAATTCCTCCAAAGGGTACTTTGTGCCTATTGAAGTGTGGTTGCATTTGGCAGTTTCCCCTGGGTTGATGAAAACTTCCCATCTCCGTAGCTATAAATCACAGTCACAACTATAACAAATTATGGAGACTTTTGACCTTCAAAATAGAATTTATGAGCTTTAACTACTGTGCTTGTAACTATGTTATCAAGTCTCCAATAACAATTCTGGGCAAACAGGTAACGGTCAGAAGCCTCTTCTCTGGGAATAAAAGTTTATTTTAATTTAATTTCACTCCTATTGCCCACAATAACATGCACTCATACTGCTGTCTGTAGTTAGCTGCTACTGCAGCATAATGATGAGAGCAGAAGAGTTGGCTTGGGCTGTTTCATGGACAGAAATGCCAGAAGTTCTTTGTTTATTACTTCCTACCTCTTTTGGAGGACACAGTGCTCAGTGAATCACACAGGGTCAGCAGAGTAGCATGACTTCAACATCACACTGCATTTTCTCTCTTCCTTCCAGTCTCACCATCTTCCTTTTTCTGACAGCAGCTAGACTTCAGGCAGACCATGTTCTCCTTGTCCTCAGCTGTCTGAGCTTCCTGGTCTTTTGAATTCATGGATTGCTACTGATTGCACTCACAATGAAATGCTCTGACACTGCCCTAACTGAAAAACTTTCTATGTAGGCAGCAGTAATTACCACAGCTCTTGTTTTTCCTCCAATTGCAAAACCAGTATGTGTAGAACCTTTGTAGCAGAGCTAACGCAGTATGTAATAAACAAGCGTTTTCCAGCTGTACACACTGATGATTTCTTTGCATCATAACTATAATCATTAAGTCTGTAGATACATAGAATTGGGCCATAACTAGATCCTTTGCTGGAGAACAGTTGATCCTTCTAATGGAAGAAAAGGAATGCATTCCTATCTTTTCATCTTGAAAAAACACTGTTGATTTAATTGCATTAAATCTCCTCAACTCATTCATACTAAGCATAAGATTATCTCTGAAGTTCCATGTGGAAAAATGTAATTATCTGCACTTATTATCTTATCCTTAGATTTGTGTTAGATTACAAAAGATCAGCATGGCTTAACTGAGCCACTCTATTAGGTGGTGATGGAGGACCCCACAGAGTACAAATTTCCTAGCTCGCTATGGCTCCTATGGCAGATTGAGCTATGGAGTAGAAAGGGGTACTCTTGAAATCAAAAGAGACAAAATTGAAATGGAGAGATCTAATATCAGAGAGGCTTACTGTCAAAATACGATCTTTGGGAGAAAATTCAGGCTGTAGTGTCTTAACCACTAGAGAACGTAAGCAGATTTGGACCACATGCAATACTGTACAGAGATGCATCCTGGTCAATCATAGTAAATCCCTCCACGTAGTGTTATGTTAAATCCTGGTAGCTACAGGACAAGCTTCTCACATTGCCACAGACACAAAGCCATAAATGTGGTTTGGGTGAAAATATTAGGAGTGTGGCTGGAAAACTTTACTTAGAAAATATGTCTCGTCATTATTAGAACTACCATCAAGATGCAGGCTGTGCAGGAGACTCTCCTTGGTGTCATTTAATGCTTTAATTAATAGTTCAATAATAATTAGTATTTAATTCTTCCTTACCAGTATAGCAGAGGGAATATATTGTGCACTTTGTAAGTGTGCAGGTGATACCATCTTGAGGAGGAATGCAAATAAGTTGAACAATTCTATTATATTTCAAAGTTGTTTTAAGAAGTGCATCTCAATATATCAGGGATGCTCTTGGGTATGAACAACCAAGCATGCAGACAGATCAGGAAGGATCAGTCAGTCAGAGATGTACATACCAACATACATCAACTGCATTGTATAGTTGATTCATGTTCGGATGATGCAACCGGCAGATTGTTTTTGATGGACAGCTACACGGCCATTCACATCCTGCATCTGGACATGTGAGGAAAAGCGAGAGGCTTCTCTGCCAGGTGGGGCATGAAAGAAGTCCAAGTGACCCCAGCATGAGCTCTGCCTCACAGACAGGCACTGCCCATGGGCTCTGAGCAGAGCAGGCAGAATCACACACGGGTGATGGGGCCCGCTGATAGCCCAGGCGTGGTGAGGGGATGAAGCAGGGCCACCTGGGGAGGGTAGCCAGGAGCAGGCAGCATCAATGATGTTTTTCAATGACATTGAAAAAATCCAAACATACCAGATAAAACAAGCAAATAATATAATTATCCACTCAAGAAAACAGGAAATTCAGTCCTAAGAAGTCTAATATCATTTTGGTCTTGGTAAAAGCTGCATTTAAGGCTGCTTATTTCTTTCCTAGGGAAATGACTTATATTCTGTCCTCACTAACACTTGTATCTGCATAAACAGTATTCCTTATTGGGCCTGCCCAACATAATGGCATTATTACCATCTCCTCTGCACCAAGAATTTTTACATTAATTAAAGGCTATAAATTAAGCTCTTTCTCGCTCTACCTTTTACTGAAGGCTTTTAATTTTTTTCTTCCAGCCAACTCTCACTCCTCTCAAGGTCTGTACTGTGGGACAAATTATGAAATTACCTGAAGTCTGGCAGTTGTCAGTAGCAAAAAAAAGGCCCCTGATGTTTTGAAAATGATGAAATGTGTATTTCCTTTCATCTAGACCAGAGTGCTTGTGTGTGTGTTGTTTTTCATTTGTTTGTTTGTTTGTTTTGTTTTTTCTATTAATGTTGTGGGGGTTTTTGTTGTTTTTGGGGGTGCTTTTATAGTTACTGTTTATGTTTCGAATAAGGAACTACTTTCTATTATGAGGGAGGATCTACGGGTATGTCTACACTGTCATTTTCTTTATTTTTTCTCAAGTCCATGTCTCCTCATCATCCAAATGCATCAGTGCTAGTTTGTCTTTGCACCTTGCTTTGAAGCAAAACCAGTAGTGCCATCCAAGACAATAGTCAGGTGAGGGTCTGGAAGTGATTTGCTGAGACCATTTCAAATAAGTACAATAGCTGAGACCATACCCAGGTTTTCCTGTCCTTCACTGTTTTCTCTAGTGTACCCCCTTCTGTCCTCCAGGGTTCACAAAACCCCCATGGCACATCCACGGATGTGCAACCTATAATAACATAATTCCAAGAGGGAGATATCTGCCATTTTTCTGGGTCTTTCTCACACAAATTCAGCTATTTTGAACCATAAAACATCTGAAATGGTAATAACATCACACCTGTTTTAGGTGTGATGCAGTGTGGGCACAGCTGCCTCCACTGCCCTAAATGGAGATTAATGTGTGGGTACAGGCCACACTACCTCTTGGGCTAGGGAGTAGGGATGTCTCAGAAGAACAGACATTTTCTTCCATTTAGATATACTTGGTTCAGGGTTAAATTTTCTGTTCACATTTCAGATTTCTACACTGGCCTAGAGGTACTAAGCTTTATCCTGAGGAAAGTAAATAAGGCTCTTTTCAATAGGATAAACCAGTTACTGTTAAACTGATGACAAAGTGAAGAAGCAAGATGTGCAGACTAAGGAGCCTCCATTAGATTATGGCAAAAAAAGTCAGTAGTGTTTTAAACCATCTCTAAAGATAGATCTGACCTAAAAAGACTTATTTTTGGATATAATTATATCCATTATATATTATGACAAGTAAAGGAGCCTTAAGAATAGCCTGTGGCTGGCAGCAGGTGCCATTATGTGGTGGGCTCTCCAAATCTCTAAGTAAAAGCAAAGAATGGGAGCTTTCCTGAAGTGGACAGTTTTTTCTGGAAAATGAATTCTCTTCAGTAAAGTAGTTGCACAGTCCCTAGAGAACAACAGCCCGAGCTGTACATGATATTGTGACAGGATTTGATATTCATTATGGAATTTTCAATCCTTTGTAGCCACCTAAAAACTAAATGCCTCATCTTCGCTTACGTATGTGATATTTAACCAGTGGCTCTGTGTGTATATTTTGTTTAAGATGACCTATTAAGCTGTCATCCATAGTAGCTGTTTGACCTATAACAGATAACGCCATCAGAAGAAACAAATGCTAAAATGGAAACCAGCTTTACTTGATAGTTAACATTCCAAAGGTTGCTGCTTGGGAAACACAAACACACAGAGTGCACATTGACCACGACTGCACTTCTTAATGATCTCGTTTTAGTGCACTTTTGTTTCATTTCTCTATTCTCATCTAACAAGGTTTCCTTCTCTTTAGCTTCATCCTTGATCTTGTGTTGAAACTATTTACTGGCTTTACTGGCAGTTTCTTAGCGTAATGGTATACATCTTTTGTTATTTATAGCTATATCTAAGAAATAAGCAGATCAGATCTTAAAAAAGAGAAGACTTAAGGAAGAGATCATTGGGGCCTTCCAGTACTTGAAGAGAGCTTATAAGAAGGAGGGAGAGCAAAATTTTACATAGTCTGATAGCATTAGGACAAGGGAGAATGTCTTTAACCTAAAAGAGAGGACATTCATGTTAGATGTTAGGAGGAAATCCTATACTCAGAGGGCAGTGAGGCCCTGGCACAGCTGCCCAGAGAACTGTGGGTGCTCCATACCTGGAGGCACTTAAGGCCGGGTTGGATGGGCCCCAGGCAGACTGAGCTGGTATGAGGCAGCCCTGCCCGTGGGAGGGGGTTGGGACTGGATGAGCTTTAAGGTCCCTTCCAATCCAAATCATTCTGTGATCATGTTAAGTCATTTTAGTCGCTTAAAAGTACAAAATCACTACAACAGAACAACAACAAAAGCAAAAACAGAGTAAGACTGAAACTTCATCCGGTTTTAATATAAAAATACAAGAAAAATATGAATGAGGAGATCCAGGTATTACTATTATCCACTGTTGGGGTTATTTTAAGACATCATCCTTCCAAATCAGTTGCTGTCTCAATGATGCGTATCACTAGTTACCTGAGAGATTTCTGTCTATAGCATAATGTTTAATTTCAGAAAAACAGTCATTAATTTCTAATTTCAAGTTAGGGAAAAAAAGTTAGGAAAAAACACCATATCAATCACTAATGACAACTAGCTAAAATTCTGAACGTAACAATAACTCATTCATCAAAAACAGAGAGGAAAATACATCTTGCACACAGAGCTATATAACAAAGCATTCCACTGTAAACAGTACTTCTGAATCTTTAAACACAATTTCTTCATTGGGTACTGGTGGGAAAGGGGCAGAAAGCAGAAGGAAAATGTTAGGTTATGAAGTCAAAGAGGGTAAGAAAAAAGAGTGGGAGGAGCTGTCACTCACACAAGCAGCCCTCAAACTCAATTAACTAGGTAGGAGAATTTTGTTGAGGTACAAAATACAAAGTCTGCAATCACACTTAAAAACTGAAAAATAAAAATCTTAACTAAAGGATGCTAAACCAAAGAGTGGAACTACATTGTTTTGGAAACACATTCTGCCATCTCCTTCCGCATTAAAACATTTCTTGTCTATCTGAATTTTGTCAATTTTTTTCTTGGTAGTTGGTGGCAGTGTTCATGCACTCAGCCAGAGACAAAGATCACTCTTGTGTCTGACAGATTTGATGAGTAGAAAAAGATGCAGTGACACTTGTACCAGCATTTCAAGAGGGTTTTACTGTCTCTACTATTAGAGTGTGTCTCAACCCATGGACAATGGAGAACAGTAGGGTAGGATGTTGACCTAAGGACATTAACTGAGTTTCTTAAATCATAGATATATATGTATAACTTTGTTTTCAAACTTGTGCTTTGCTAAATATACAAAGACCAGGCTTGTGGCCATTATCTCTGTGTGTTTGTAAGGGAGATTTAAGGAGAGGTCACATCAAGTGCAGAAGACACAGAAACATTATTGATGTTGCTGGTCACTGGCTTTAATCACAGACAGAGCTGGTAGATGCTATGGAAGCAGACTGCAATGGACAAGGAAATGAGCATCATCCCACTACCTCCTTTGCTTATGGTGTGGCTCTGGTAAATCAGAATTGCTGCAATGAGCCAGAGCACAGACAATCAAGGTGAACAGCTGCTGCAAATAGAAGAGGCCTCCAGAAACTGCAAACCCAACACATTATGGCTCTGCCTGAATCATCTCTGTCTGAACTGTTTCCACAGCAGAAGCAGCCTAGGCTGTCATCCTTCTGGCAGCTGAATTCACTTCTGCCTTCTTTGCTAAGAAGATTTCACCTGTCTGAGTGAATTCCTTATAGTTTCTACCACTTTTTCAGCACAAATAATAAGGTGATTGCACAAAGCATAGTAATAGCAAATAGCTATGTGGCAGCACTACTCTTTAAATCAAGCTCTTAAGCTTTGGGAGAAAACAGGGTTTACTTTTCCTTCTCCAATAAAATAGCCAGGCCGTTTTGTACTGTGAAGCACTACAGTTTTGACAGGGTACATCTGGGGCTGCAGAGAGCGCTTAGCTTCTGATTTAATCATCTTACCTCAAGCCTGACAATTGGTTTTAAAAAAAAGGCTGACTTCCATTCTTCAAAAATAAATCACATGGTCTCCAGCTGAGTCTCTCAAGGGAATCATGAGTCTCATCCCAAGCAGCCTCTTTGGGTTTTGATGTCCATACTGCAGGACTGGGAGTCCATTCTATTATGGAGAAACTAACAGAGCCTGAGCGCATGTACCTATAATTATCAGACACAGGAGATGTCTTTTAAACAGGACCAAATTAATTCTAATAAACAATACATTAAACTGAACATTTTAATAAAGATATTATAAATGTTATAATATTATTATAAATTATAAATATAAATAAACACTATATTATTTTAGTGTTTAAAATCAGGGGTTTTTTTTACTCAAAGTCAACGCTCCTACTCTTTTGCGTTGTCTACTCTGTGCCCTGTAACTCTGATTGATTTGACATGCTGAAATGAGCCTAAGATACTGAAGAATCTCCAGATTTATTCACCGTTGCTTTTTATTTTAAAGAAAGAGGAGTATTAGGAGAAAATGAAGAAAAGTTCAAATTAAGCAAACAATTAAAAAATCAGACCAAACCCTCAACTTCTTTTAAATAAGACTTTCTGTAACTTTACATTAGACTACAGAATACAAATATTTCTTCTGCTAGCAGCATTTGAGCAAAAGGAGATCAAATTCAGATATTATAAGAATCAGGGCAGTAGTTCTGTGGAAGACTCGCCTGTCAAATGCTTTGGTATAGAACATTAGAAAACCAGATAAACTACATAACTAAGAATAGGAGGAGGTGAACTATGCTGACTGTGAAGGGAATTTGTTCCCTTTTTCTCTTTTTGAAGAGCGGCTGCAAACTTGCAATGAAGTAAAAATTCATTCAGGAAGCATAACCCCTCTCACCACTCTACTGTATTTTCTTCATGGCAGTTCTGCATTTATTGCTGATGTTTAAAGGTATATGACTCTACTGTGGATTTTTTCAGAGTTCATTGTTTTGGCAGAAGAAAGGTTGGTTTTGATTCCCCTGTGCCTGTCATGGATGTATCACAAACTTCCCAGTGTCTTCCTACTCCAATGTTACGATTTATATTCTCTGCTGAACAGTTTAAATAATATGTAAACTTTCAGCATTAAAAAGTACATCAACTTCTAGCATGTATAAAAGAAGTACACAACAACGGAAGAGGAGAAAAGTACATTTATATTTTCCTCTTTAATAAACCTGTAAAACACCTTGCCAGCACAAAGTAGTGGCACAGGAATCAAAATAGTTCTTTGCTGTTGTGTTGAATTTCAAACTTAAAGGCAGACTGACAGAGAGATGTTTTAAAATACACGTAGGATGAGGTACACAAAGCTATACAGGAAGGAACACTGTAAGCTTCAGAACCTTACAGCACTTATTTCGTCAGAACTGACAGTATTTATAAATTGATTTCTGACCTTCTCTGATTCCTTTCATAAAAACAATACATAGTCTAGGCGTGACCAAAACTTTTTTATCCTTAACTGAGTGAACTACTTTTATAATGACAGTTTACAAGGCCTTTTCTGCTAATCTAATATATGTAGTACATCTGTAACTAATTGATTTTTGCTTTCTCATTATTAGTAGGACACTACTGTGTTGATTTCTTTAGGAGTAGCATGACATAAAGATTTGTCTGTTGAGCCTAAACACATTTACCTTCTGGAAATTCATTAATTTAATCTTCAAATTTATAGGCCATTTGATGAATGATGAAATTACATGGTCAGCTTGAAAAGTAAGGCATTTATATAAAAAGGAGTTTACTCTTGTACGGTTGTACATATGACTCACTGACCTAAGAACTCAAAGCACTGCAGGGATATTAAGAATATAAAAACAAATGTTTTAATAAATTGAAGCCATTAAAGAATACAGGAAATACAGACTTATTTGTCCTAACTGAAACAGAAAGCCTTTCTGTGCTAATGAGAACAAAGCACACTCCTCATGTTCTCTGTTACAAATCTTCTGAACCTACACCAGTCAAGAAAATGCTATTGCTTGAATTATTGCCTTTAAAGAGTTGTGGGAATCAATGAGTGTAAGAATCAAGAAGTACTACTCTTGCTTTTGGAAAGAAAAATGCTGGTACCCTGACTCCTTAAGACTCTCCTCTTCATGCCTACAATTGTTCTCAGCTCTGAAACAGCTGCCCTCCAACGAAGAGATACCCTGGAGGAGTGAAGGGACCTTGTGGGCAGAACTGTTCTCAGAGCACAGCTATGTCCCCACCAGTGAGAAAAAGTCCTTTAGATTGAGCATGGAGAGGGGGAAGAAAGGGGAGAAAAACACCTTCCTTCATATTTTCACCTCCTTCTAAAACCTATCCTGAAAGTGAGATTCAGTTTTTCTCTGTTGCAGAGGGATCTTACACAATCTGTCTTCACTTCTCTTATTCATTTGGTGCCTCAAAGAGCAAGCAGCCTTACACTGAGCTTTCAGGCAAGTGTTTCACCTCCAGCATCTGCAGGAGATCTGCTCATTCGCTGCAATAAACTGGCTTAGGTTCAGTTCAGTTCAGATCAAGTGATGATAACGTGCTATAGGAAAGAACTAAAGAAATAATTCAGAAGGTGTTTATGCCTTTTGAATGGTTAACCAGATAGTTACTCTTCTACTTTTTGTTTGGTTGGTTTTTAAACCCTGTTTTTACGTACATGAGAGGAGGAATCAGTAGGGGGTAGAAGAAGGGTCCATATTAGAACCAGGTGAATATGAAAACAAGTTGAAATAATAAAAATATCACCAACGCAGTCTCTACGTCTTGAGTTCTCCAGTGTGGTAACAAGGAGGCTGTGCTGCTGACTGTGCCACTGGGCTGTACATGGGAAGTGACAGTGAAAGAAAAACCCTATTTGAACAGGCAAGCTGTCTTACTGCAAACTTTCAGGCACATGCACACAAGCACCACCACTACTTTACGCTCACTGCTGGCTATAGCACTGGTTGCAAGGAAGATTTGAAGGCAGGAGGCTTGTCTAAGACAACCAGGTTTTGCATCACACAGTCTGAAAAAACTGCCTCCTCTTGCTTCATGCTGAGGAAGTCAAGCTAACAGAGGTACAAAACTACTTCTGCCTCCTGCAAGAAAACAGAACGAGAAGCTGTAGGCTGGGAGTGATCTGAGGTTCTGAAGTATCCTGCCCTGCCTGGTTACACTAGATGTTGCACTGTCTCCCTGCCTTAAAGCATATGTTCTGTGGCACCATTTGTTAGCAGGTTTCAGACTGGTCCTTGCTTGGTAAGATGGCAGGAATTGGGCAGTACTGTGAGGCAATGCCTGGTGGCTGCTTGTCCAGTGCAGACAAACAGAAAGGTCATTTTTGAGTTAGTGGAAGTAGTTAGTGGAAGTGCTGATGGGTTGCTGAAGTTCAGCAGGTTTCCACTAGGCATTCTGACAAGAGTTGCATTCAAAAGTTTAAGTATGCACACTGAGCAAGATTTTAAAGAAGTTGCTAAATCAGAGTAGAATAGTCTACTCTGATTGTTCAATATAAAAAAACACAGGTGGAAAAAAAAGGTGAAAAAAAATCACAGGTAAGATACCAAAGATACTGCCTCCTCCCACAGTACAGCATTCAGAGCAGCTGCCGGTCCAATACATCAAATTCCTATTTCATTTTATCCTCTGCCAAAGCGTGTATCTTTGTTCTCATCATTCATTCTCCCTGCATCTCACTTTCCTCATCTGTAAGGCAAGGTGAGGAGTATTCTACACTTAAGAAAGCAGTGGGAAGAAAAATACATAGGAAAGTAAGAGGTACTTGAGCTCTGACACAAGGGACCATGTGCACACTGCTCGGACTGACAGATTTTTCTGTGATGGGCTTCCCTGTGGCTTCTCGCTCTGGATTATTCAGTCTGTGATCTTGGTATGAGAACATGAAAAATAACTCAAGTTTTAGAGAAGGCATGCAGTTCTAGAGATACATCCTTGATTTCACCTGTAACCAGACATAAGCTTAAAGGATGAGAACTGAGGAATGGTGGTTCAGTCTCACAGCTCTTTTCCCAGTAAGGTGGCACAAGGCGTTCACAGCTGGTTCTGCAGATTTTTCTGAGGCTTCTGCCTTCCCTGTGTGCAGCAATGTCAACTGATCATTGATTTTCAATGCAGCTTTTCATCATGGAAATGTTGACAGTTTAATTATCAGGAGGCCCCGCACAGGTTAGAAGAGAGCATACAGAGCTTAGTAATAGCAGCTCCCAACAAGTTCTTTGAGCAGTTAAACTTCTGAAGCTTACTTTCCTGTAGCTCTTGTTTCTACAACGGTTTTCAGTCCTTCTGTTCCCTCATACAGATTTTCTGATGTCTGGTAATAGGTAGAACTCATGCTGTGGCTTTTCCATTACCAGGGTGCTTGCCTTGTGTCTATTTGGCAGCATGTTTTCATGAAGCGTGTAAGAAACTCTTGATCTCTCTGCAAATGCAGTTAAAAATGGGCAATGAGTTCAAAAGGAGCTCATGGGAACTGACAGACAGAACAATCTTGTAAGCACCATTTCCCTAGGAAACTGAATTAAAGGACCAGTGGCTGGTTATGTGGCAGGCTAATTCAACCCTTCCTTTTCTGTCACCAAAAGAATAATTTTTTTTTTCCTAGCAAAGTTAATTAACACCGTTTTAGTTACAGGAAGCCAGAAGGAAAAAAAAAATGAACTTTCAAAGCGACTTTTTAAAATTATTACTGCTGATTTGCTTGGCCAGGGACTTCCTGGCTTCCATGGCTTCTCCTTTGAAATAATTTCAAAATCACTATTTCTTTAAAGTTGTTTAGAGCAACATCACAGAAACCTCCCTCTGCCTGTTTTCCTACTGGAACTTTTATCTTTCTTGATTATCAGCTATGTTCCCATGACAATTCCTGCACTCACACATCCCAGAATTAGCTCCTAACATGTTCCAGCCTGATGGTACATCAAACCCACTCAGTACTCTGGGAGCTATGAGTACGCAATAGTCTCTGAATGTGTAGGGGAAAAAAAGGTCTCAAGTGTTGGTATTGAGACTCATATGTGTGATTGAAAGATGGGAGAAGGGATGGACAGAACAGAGTGGAGAATTTAAAAGACACTTAGGTTGTTCCCCCCAAAGTAATATGCCTAATTGCATCTATATAATTAGCATATACCTTTGGTAAAATTGAACACTTGCTTTAAAATGGTTTATCATTTTAACTTCAGACAAATGATGAAGTAAGAAATTGAATCTATCTGTGCTTTGAATTAACTTCCCTGCAGCTTTCCTTCACTGCATTCTCAGTTTTCCTGGGAGCTCGCTATTTCTATGCATTCAGCAGGTGCCATTTCCACTTCAAATGCTGCTGCATAACTGCATGTGCATTCCAGATGCCAAACTACCTACCTTTCTCAAGATTACAATAGTCATCTTAGCTAAAACCTGTGCAAATCCTAGCAGAAATCTACTCCACAGAAATACCTCAGTGCTCAGATCTAGCTGCCAAAGGCGCAGTCCAGTAGCCAAGAGGGGAACACCTGGATGCTCCACTACTGCAAGATAAGTAAATGATTGCTCATAGAAAAGCTCCACTTAGGTGCTGGCTTGTCTCCACCACAGCTACTGGTTTGCTAGGCAAGCCATCATTGCTTACTCATGTTTTGTGGCCAGCTCTAATGTTTCTCAGCCAAGGCACAATAAATTCCAGCCAGTGCTCCTGGCAGATCTTTGTGGACAGTGAGAACTGTTAGCAGAACATGTTCAGCTTTAATACAACTACCTAAAGAGCTGCTGGCTAATTTTGCTTTGCCAATAGTTCACTGATGAAAGCTGCTCTGCAGCTTCCTAGTTACGTTTGCTCCTAGCTTTTCTCAAGAAGATGTCCAGACTGGAGAAGTGAAGCTCTTCAATTTGCTTCCATCTGAGAACAGCCTACAATCTCACTATCTGTCACAACAGCATTTTCTAAAGTTTTCTTCTCAGTGTTTCCTAAACCTTTTCAACATTTGCCCTCTGGCATTATCCAAATGGCACAACAGTGGTGAGCCACAAGAAATACACCTGGAAACACTCATATTGATGGAACATCAGAAAGTATTTCCTCTCGAGTGGTCGCCATCCATATGATTGTACCACAGGGTTAAAAAGATCAACACAGGCATCTTGTAATGTAAGCATAGTTACCACAATAGCAGGTATCGGAGAAAGTGTAATTGAGATAGCACTTTGCTTCACTGTTTGAACAATGCTCTGAGCTTTCAGCTACCTTCAGCTTTTATATGATAACTATATAAATTATAAAGAAAGATATTTAAAGTTGCGCAGAGATTTTAAGGTATTCAATTTGCTTTATTCATAGCCTCAGCACTATAAATGCTTTAATTTCAGAGGTATTACTGCAGAAGCCTATTTATTTTTACTGTGTATTTTTTTTTACAAATTTTTGATGATATAAAACTTAAAGTAATAATAATACATTCAAAGGGTGTCTTTTCAGAAGTATCAGCTACGTAACTAATATCGTTCTCATGCTGATAGGATCTCTTGGTAGGATCACAACAGCAATAAAAGCACTGCTGTCTGTTGCACCAAATTTCATTACCATTTTAACAAAAATTCTTTTGTTTCTTGGTTAGCAAACCTCATGATAATATCTATCCATCTCTGTAAGGATAGAGTTGCACAAAGAGGTTGCTAGTTGTGTATCTACCTCTCACCAACAGCTCCAAGCTGCATAGGTACCTCCCAGACCCTGTGCTGGAAAATGGGTGGCCAGCAAACACGTCCTGCAGATCTACAAGCTGATCCCAGGTTCAGGTCAGCCCAGGAGAAGATCATAGGACAGGACTTCCAGTTGAGTGAGAAAAAATATTGCATTATTATTGTCACCTTGTTCCCAAGGTGGGAATTAGCATGGAAACTACTGTGGTGTGCTTCAAAGCTCCCTGCTTTTCACTTCTAACTCCTTGTCCTGCTCCACCACCACTTCTGTTTCATCCCAGCAGCATTCCATCCCACCTGACATATTTCTGAGTCAGGAACTAGAAAGGGAGAGGCAGAATAAGAAATTGAAATCTGATTAAGGGACTGGGAAAGATAAAAGAAAGCATGAGAAGGTGCTGAAGAAATTAGAGGTTTATAATATATATATATATATAAGAGGCAGGGAAGGTACATACAGAAATGGCTTGTGGAGATGCCAGAAGACAGGAAATATCTTGGAACCATACAGTTACCCTCTACCCTTCATTAGCAAAACTCTGCCCCTCATGGGAAGCACTCAGCAGTACAGACTGGAACTGTTACCTTCCCTCCCATATGAAACAGCTTCCTCTTTAGCACTAAGAGGAGAAAAGGAATTCTTCTACCAAGCACAGATAGCATCATATTTTTCTTCTGAGGGGAAGAATACTAGTATCAATTTGACAATTTAAAAGTTTTCAATTAGATGGTCAGACCCTTTTTTGTGGGGTGTATGATCCAGTATCCTAAAGTTTGCCCTGCTTCTGTATGAGTTATTGCTGACATAAATTTGACACCCTTACATAAAACCACCCATGCTGTGTAAAACTCTTCTGAAGAAACACTGGAAAAGGATTAAAAAATCATAACAACACTAATTAAAAAACCTAAGGGGACAAAGCATTCCTGGTCCAGTAGGCATCACAATTAATGACAGGTTCCAGAGGCAACATCACTGATACTGTAAAGTATCTCTGAATGTGTCTTTCGCACATCAGTAGCAGCATGCCACAGTCCTTGTGCAAAACCCAGCAAACAAGCTCTGCTCTGCTACCTTTGACCCCACAGTAAGCACCACCTTTGCTCTTTCAGCCTTCCAAAACGTACTCCTCTGCAACCACCAGAAGTACAGTTTTTTCAGCTTTTCTTTCATCTAGCTAGTGAAAGACATCATAAAGCAGTGACACAGAGGGTGAAACCCACTTACAGGACAGCAGCAGACTGCCTGGTTGTTCGCAGTCAACCTTGCATTGAGCAGGGCTCCAGCCCTGGAACGTGGGCTGCAAAAAGGGCCCAAAATTCAAAATAAAAATATCAAATAAAAACATAATTTCTAATAATGTGCTCTTGTAGTCATGCCTTACAACCACAGCAATGAATGCTTTAAAAGTGAAGTAGTGTCTTTTCTCATTTACTCACATACACATCGTATTTTGCAGCAAGGGAAAGAAGTCCGAAAGCAGAACAACAATCACTGGGGTTCTGAATTACACTCTCACCATCTCACACACTCATTTCTCCTCCAGCCTTGCAAAGGAAAACACCTTCAGATCAAAAGTCCTTTATCTGCTACTTCTGAAGATTCATTCCCTTGTATTTGCAGTGAAGACCTATGCTTTTTAAATACAGCTGAGGTAAGGAAACACTTTTCTGAGAAAATTTAAAACTAGACACAAAATATAGTCAGAAAAAGTGTTCTTTCAAGCTCAGGAGGTTAAGGAAAATTTCATCACAAATCAAAACTTTGGTTTCATCTTTCTCTTCTCCAGGCAAAAGGGTATTTAACTACCTCATTATATACTTTTTAATAATAATTTATTTTAGTAGCAAATGACCAATTTCAGTTTGAAATACAGATGAACTATAGAATGGCTAAAGTCTGAAAACATGGAAATCATGGAGGTGCATGAGGAGGTGCATGCTAATAACCCTATTCCTTGAAAGTATTTTTTTAAGAAATATAATACAATTATGACAAATAACTATGATCTTCTAACTCCCAAGATAGCAAACGGGAGAAGCAGTAGGGTGTGGATTTTGCTAACCTGACAACAGCATGGCATGTAAAAATGTCATTGTGAAACACCAAAATCACAGTCAAGAGAATCACTCAGCAGTCATTTAGTAGAGAAAAAGATTTACCTGCTTAACTCTTTTACGTTGCAGTAACTTTGGCCATAAGCTGAAATCATCTGTATTTCTATTGCATTTTTCTGTTACTCTTCTGAAAAACAAGCCAATGAACTCCTCTTTTTGTTGTTTTTTTTTTTACTGAACCTTTAATAAAAACAACAGAGACAACGGATTACAAACAGATTTTTCTTTGGTATCATAGCCTAACTTTTCCAGATTTCTGAGAAATTTTATCTTTAATATGTTTACTTACTTTTATCTCTGGATTTTTATATACCATAAATAGAATAGAATTTTTTTAGAGTCATAGAGTCACCAAGGTTGGAAAAGAAATCCAAGGTCATCCAGTCCAACCACCCACCTACCACTGATATTTCACCACTAAACCATGTTCCTCAGTACAACATCTAAACATTTCTTCAACACCCCCAGAGATGGTGGTTCTACCACCTCCCTGTGCAGCCTGTTTCAATGCCTCACACCACTCCTTCTGAGAAAAAATGTTTCCTAATATCCAACCTGAATGTCACCTGGTACAACTTAGGGCTGTTACCTCTCATCCTAGATCTGCTCCTTGAGAGAAGAGGCCAACCCCCTCCTCACCATAACTTCCTTTCAGGTAGTTGTAGAGAAAGATAAGGTCTCCCCTGAGCCTCCTCTTCTCCAGACTGAACAACTCCAGTTCCTTTAGCTACTTCCCATAAGACTTGTAAGCTCCAGTGTCCTCACCAGCTCTGTTGCCCTTCTCTGGACACACTCCAGGACCTTGATAACAGAGACATGCTTATGCTTCCGTTCATTAGTTACAACAGAGATAAAAAATTTGTATTAAGGCCCAGATTATTTAAATAATGATATGGGACTTAAAAGAAGTTTTTGTAAAATGCTACATTAAACTGGGGTCATGTGGTGTTAATCTAGACAATATTTGCATGCAGGTGATCTCACTGAGATGTTTGCCTTCCCTCTAGCCTCATGGATGGTACTGACCATTCCATCTAATTTTGGTCAGTGAAGGCACTAGCTAGTGCCTTGATGGTGTGAATAAAACTTAGCCAGACATCTCAAGAACCTGGACACCATCTGTACTGACAAAGCTGTGTTTCACAAAGTTTCTTTCATGCTTTCTTTTAAGCACGTACACAGTACAGTCAAAGTATTAGTAACTTCTGCACTTTTAGCCAGGAACAGTTTGAAATGGGCTCAATTGTGAACAGCCATTGTGAAATGGCTCAAATTTGTCACAGGAATGATGTGTTACTCACACAGGCATACCTGCCTCTTCGGCTCTGGGTGATAAAACAACAGATCTTCTCAGGGTACGATGTCAGCTTTATCCTACAGGAAACATCCTGATTTAAGTCCTTGACTGCTGCTAAGAATGCCATCTGATGGTCAGTAAAGTAATGTAAAAAACAACAACAACAACAAACCAGTGGTGCCAGAATCAAGGCTGAGTGATACTGGCTCAAAGTCTGAGCAGAGACATGTGATGCCATCCAGCAGAGACCTGTGGGATGGGAACAACTGCTTATATATTCCAAGGAGCACTTAGCAAAATGAGTTAAGCCTTTGGTACATAATGGCACAAAGGGCAGAAAGCGTTACTGGCATCTATTCAATGTCATGTAAAAATCTCAAAGTTGTAGGAAGTGCTGCACTTTGATTGCGGGGTTTTTCAAGCCCATTTTCATTTTTCTTTGCACTTGCCTTTTAAGCTTTGATCACAGTGCAATACAGCTAAAGGCACCTGAGAAACAGATTGCTAGGCAACAGATGCTGCAAAGGACAGCTTCCCCTCCCTCAGCACTGAGATGGTAAGAGACCTTGTAGTGCTCAAAGTTGCCTGTTGCAAAATATTCAAGACAAAAATGGGAAGTTACTTATGAAAGTAATCAGGTGAAGCAAGAAAGGACTTTGCAATTAGGAGTTAAAAACAAACAAGAATAGGAAAACAGTAACTCAAGATCAAGAAAGAAACATGATGGAAAGCTACAAAAGGCAACAAGAAATAAGGAGGTGTTTTCAAAAAGTATGGGAGCAGGGAGAGAAGAAAAAACATATCAAAAAAGACAAGATGTATATAAGCTTAAGGTATTATTATTATTATAGAAGTTTATTTATTGGAAAGAACCTGTTTAAGTGTTTATTTGATGCCATTGTATCAAAAATTAAATTTACTGTGAGGAAACTGACCTTACTGCTGTGTTTTTCTGCAGAATGAACAAAGAGAGAACTTCATTTCTACTCAGTCCATAAATGTCATCCATGGACTAAATAGAAAGGCTTAATTTGATCACTATTTAGGAGGGAATGCAGAAATATACATCATCAGTGACCCAGGCTACATAAATCTTTATAGAGCACAAATGGTACTCTATACAATACAATTTCGGAGCCAATATATAAATGCCAAATGGGATATACTTGGCAACGTTAAGCAAGCAAAAGATTGAATCTACCTAATAAGACCTTCCTTTAGGATAATAGGAGCCACTAAAGTAACCTGATCTGGAAGCATAGTTTAGTACTGCATTTTGTACTGCAAAATGCTTTTTCCTCATCTAAATACTTAGGTGTTGTTTTAAATGTGTAAATAGAATTGCTCAGTAGGATACGCAGTAGCAACAAAAACAGCCACTAGATATTCAGAACCAACAAGAGTGTATTGAGCAGCAATCAGAGCTGAGTGTTAAAGATAAAGAAATGCAGACATACAGTGAAAATTAGACTGCAAAGGATATTAAAACAAGCAGAGGAAAAACAGTTGCTCTGCAGGAAAAATGGAACAGAGATTTAAGATAATCTAGGTACAGCATTTAAACTAAGTAAATATTCTACTTCACTTCAATCAGAGAAGATGTAGAGTATGGAACAAAAGGCAGAATGGCTAGCAGGAATTGGGTTAGGGGAAGCTTATTTGGTCTTTTGAAATCACATGATCTTCACATCAGAATTCTAAGAGAACAAGATGCAAATATAAAATAAATAAATATAAATATAAAATTATAAAGAGGTTCACAAAAGACTGTTTCAGCTTGCCAAAATCCAGGCCAGGGACAGGGTTTCTGTATACAAACACATCGCTGAAGTTGAAAACAGAAAGTGGAAAAACAATTTTGTTGAAGGGCAATCATGACATGAGAATAAACACATACTGATATTAGAAAAACATTTCCACCTTCAAGCCAACAAAGTTTGGAAACAATCTTCCAGTGAGTAACTAGTACAAAACTAGTTAGAAACTAGAGACCAATCAGTCTGAAAAAGGGATCTAGTGACAAATTTGCCTGAGACAGGTAGAAGAGAGAGTGTTTCTAGACCTTTTATCCATAAGTTTCTCTCTAACCAAGCCTCTGTGATTCCTCCACAGTGTCAAAGACATTTCACTGTGCCCATTACATAACTCTCCAACACTCATTAAAAATCCTTTGCCATCTTACTACTTGCAATCAGCTTAACTACCTTCCATCCTGCATATGTCTCACTGTAGCAAAATATATGTATGTACACATAGATGTGAAGTACATATTCTCTCACAACAGAGTTCTATGTTGGAAAAATCAATATAGTTTGCACTTTTTCTATTCTGCAAGTTGCTCCTTAAGCCGAGAGAGAAAACAGAGAAGCCAAGCTCTGACATTCTGGTAACAGCTGAAGTTCCTCTGTGGCTCACCACTACTGATTGCATCTATGCTGCCCAGAGCACTGACACATTCAAGGAGAAGCAACCAAGGATTTCCCCTCAAGTCATTACTTTAAAACTTTAGCAGAGTTTAGGCAAAGTCCATCAAAGCCAAAACAATCTCTAGCGCTGAAATATAAGAATAGAAAAGAAAGCACAAGTCTTTTTCAGACAATTACTTCTATGGTTTTCAGGTTTGGATTAAGTGGAATGTTCCTTCAAAAAGTTTAACTAAACCTGAGTATGTGCTTTGCTTGTGAGTTGTTCAGACTGCTTTATTTTCAATTCCTATTTAAAATATATGACGTTTCAGAAACACACTGTAAACTACCTTATTAAGAAGCTTTACAACAATCCAAGGCGTAAAGGATTCTGCAAACACAGTAAGGTTAACTATTCTATTTTTCAAAACTGGAGTGCCAATTATCCTGTGCTAGTCTGAAGTCAAAATTCCTCCATCCCCTACCTCTAGTGTTATGTACATGGGAGCTGTGTGCACACATGCTGAGACAACCTTTTTCTGCATATACACATTTCAAATAATTATTTTTTTATGCCAAGTTGTGTCTTCTTCTAAGTTCATTTCCACTCTGTGATTAATGGCTCTAAACCCAATTTAATCCATTTTTGTCATGTAATTTTTTCCATGTCTACTATTTTCAGTACATATTATAATTTCACCACGTCTGAATACACCTTATTAAGTAGCAATTGCCAATATATATACAATATAAATTTCAATGCTGCAATCTCTGCTTGTAGTCAAAATTCTTAACTTTCTTCATTCTTGTAAGGACAAAAAAATTCTGCAGAACAAACACGCATTTATTTCAGTTGAACTCCATATCACAGCCACTGAACACTTCAGAGCTAATTTGTGTCAAACCTTTACAAATCTGAGTTAAAAAGACAAACAAGAGTGGGGAACTTTGCAAAGCCCAAGAGTATCAGCTCCATTTCTTCCCCAGTGGAAACATGGAAAGATGCCAGGACGTGGTTTTTCTGAAATGCCATATAAGGAGGGTTTGGGGTGGTTTTGCTTTTTTTGTTTTGCTATCTCCAAATAAGGTTCTTCCCACTTATTCAAGGACAGTTATTTAAAAAAAAATTCAACCCAAGAAAATTCTTATAATCATCTGCTTCAGAAAATCTTATCTGACCACTCCACAGACATTGAGACTTCTGTTAAAATTGTTTTTTCCCTGCCCTGTTTTGCAGAAGGGACAGGTTGTTTATCAACATTTTCTGCATTGCTTTTGAAGGGGTTCTACATCTGAACACCCCATTCTAACCAAAGTTTGTCTGATCTCAATGAAACCATCAGGAGAGCATGGTAATGTTTTTTCCTTCTGTGTCGATGATAGCTCTGCTAGTGAAGCAGACATAAAAGCAGCGGGCAGGAACTTTGTATATTCTTGTCTGTCAGTTATTTCCATGTAAATATACATTATTTGCAAGTTAAACTTGTTTCATTTTCTGCAATATGCCAGCTCTACAAGCTCAAGCTGACAATCAAGGGAAGTTCTTCTCATGCATGATTACAATTAACAAAAAATCCTATGGCCAAACTGACTTGCTGACACTTGAGCATTTTGTTTCCTGACAGCATTTTTTTGCACAGCCACTACAGACCAGGACTTAACAAACAACACAGATATACAAGAAAGCATTGGCTCTGTTTTTGCTGTCAGCACATCTCCTCTGCTGGGCTCGCACAACAAAGCAGTTGAAACATCAGCTTTAAAAGCCAGCTAGAAGCTATGACTTCGAATACACACAAATAACATATAGAGTAGGAGGCAATTTTACATTGTAACGGGGGATGTTAGAGAAAGGCTTCTTGGCACAGTTTTTGAAGTACCTGAGACTGAGTCTTTATTTGTATTTCACTCTGCCTTTTGCTGTATGCTTGTAGCACTTTCATTTTACCAAACTTCATGAAAAAATTCAGAGACAAAAGTTCTCAGGGCTTGGGAAGAAAAAGACAGTTTGGTTTTGTTCAAGAAATAATGCATGTCTTAGTGCCTGAATTTCTAGCCTGGGTTTTCATCTACTTTGGTCTTAGAAAGGTGGAAATAGGTATTTTGCACAGCTGATAGCATGGTCTAAACGCAGGTAGGGTGTTCTATACCTAGCATAGTTACTTTGAATCAAAAATAGCTAATGTAATTGCCATGTGAAGAATGAAAAATGTATTCTTCTAAACGCTTCTTACCATAAGACGTTTGTCTTGCGTCTAAATCAGTAGGACAACTTCCAAAGATGATTTTAACTTGGGAATCCTTGCCTGCCTCATTTCAATATTCAAGTGAATACTGACAGAAGCAGAGTGATTTTTTTTCTTTCTTTTCTTTCTTCATACAGAGTGACATACACTAGTACCTGTGACCATTTATTTTTTTTCTAGTGCTATCATCTTTTCATAATAACTATTATATCCATATTGTATACTACTGTTCTATTATTAAGGAAACACCCATCAATTCCACTTGATGAAAGATCACTAGACAACACCTAATATCTGTGAGACATTGATGTTGTACTCCCTAACATCCAGAAGTCAGCCAATCCTTCATGCCTAAGTGATTACTCCCAGTGGCAGGTGAAGCTGCCATCCCTACTTCTCCAGATATGTGAATTATTGCTTATTGCCTTTTTTCAGAAAGGGATCAAAGTGAAGATGATGATAAATATCTCTAACTCTATCCAAATCTATATCCTCAGACATAATATGAAGTACTTTATATATGGTTGCGTAAAGATTCTCTCTCAATGCTATACCATACTGTAAGAAATTATATACATACTGTCAACACCACAGAACTTTATGAATGTACTCTAAGGGGAAATTGTTAGTTAATAGCAAATAATCCTAACATTTGCTAACAGTCAACAAAAGGCTGTTTAAAATAGACAGATTGTTATTTGCAGCTGTGCCAGATGGGACAATTTGAAAAATGCTTAGCTGCTCTTTAGTTAACATTTAAAATATATTCCTCAACATGCTTGAACATTTTTTAATTGTGGAGATTTTATTTTTGAGAACAATCTATCTGGAACTACTTTTATGCTCCTGCTGTCATATACGATTATACGTGACTATGAATAAAAAACAAATTGCTCACAGAAAGCTACCACTGGAGCTTACACAGCAGAAACATTAAATATTAATAAATGAATAAATCAGTTTTAGTGCAAAGAGGTAAAACTTTGTGGGAAACTTGTGTGTTATTTTTGCAATATATTATTTGAACAGAATGTCTATACAGTTTACATCAAGGGGAAGGATGAGGGCCATCTGTGTGTCTAGTTCTCAAATAAATGGTCAGCGACAAAACCTTTAAGGAAGGGACATTGAGGTGGTGATGTTTACATTCAGTTATCTTCACATTTCTTTAGACTTCAAATCCGCAGCAGGTATCTGCTGATTTCTTCCATTCTTCTGCAACTTCCTCTCAAAAACTTGAAATCATTTTAACCACTGGATTGCAGTAGAACAACTGAACTTACATAGGATGGAAAACCACAGCATTTAGAACTGGACAAAGCTTTATGGCTTAGAATTCAAGGAAGCATTTTTTCCAGAAAGACAAAAGCAGTCAGCAAAATCATACTGTAGTATCACAGAATGGTTTGAGTTGTAAAGGGCATTTAAGATCATGTAGTTTCGATCCTTTTCTATAGGCAGGGACAATTCCTTCTAGACCAGGCTGCTCAGAGTCCTATCCAGCCTGGTCTTGAATGCTTCTTAGCAGAAGACATCCACAACCTCTCCAGGCAATTTGTTCCAGTGACTTACCACTCTCACAGTAAAGAATTTCTTCCAAATATCTAGTTTAAATCCACCCTCTTCCAGTTTAAAGCCATTTCCCCCCGTCCTGTCACTACATACCCTTATGAAAGGTCCCAGCTTTTCTTTAGGCCCCATTCAGGTGCTGGAAGGATGATTGCAATGTTCTCGTCAGACCTGTTACAAACTATTATATACTGTTTCACACACCTTTAAAAATTAGCAGTGAGCATGTACTTTACAGACCATGTAGCTAACAAATGTGCCAGGGAAGATATCCTTGTGGATTTCCCCCCCCCCACCTCTACAACCACAGTACATCATTACCTTCCTCTCACCTTGAATATGATGCAGCTTAGATCTCTAGTGGATCTCAGAAGATGTCAAGACTTCAGTCTTTGGGATATCCTTAAGACTTTGTCAGCGTTATCAATTTTTGACGTAAAGCTTCTGATCCACTGAAACGGTGGAAAACTAAATTTACAGCCACCAAAACAGCTGTTTTTAGCCTGGGCTGGATTAGAAGCATCAACCAAATGAGGAAGCTGACCAGCAGTCAAACTCTGTGAGGACTAGGCCCTAGAGCAGGCCCAGCCCACATCACTCAAGACTGTGGACACAAAAAAATAAAGAAGGGACCACATTTGGCTCTGAGGCCAAATGACTCCCTTCCCTACAGACTGGTCTTCAGGAAAACAAAACAGAGCTAGGTTCCCTGCTAACCACCAGGAAGCATAGGCAATGAGGGGTTCGGTGCCTAGCTTTGTTCTGTGGTCACATTTTACTCAGTACCATAAGCTCAGTCTGCTGTAAGCAGTTTGTGAGAGCAAAGTGGTATGTATGCAGCACAGAAATCAAGGAGCAGAAGCAGAGTCAACCAAGCAGGGAGTATCAATACACCATTTCCCTAAAATTTACACCCCTTCTCCCCCACTTCCAGTCCTGTCCTGACATCCCCTTGCAACCCCTGCAGTTCTGTGATTTCACTGTGGAAACAGCTGCTTTTAAATCTTCCACCATATAGTTCTTGGTACTGTTTGAACCTCACATGTTTAAAGAGGAAGAAAAAGCATTTTTTGTCATTACACCTATGTAATGCATTAAGAGGGTATCAAAATGCATAAATAAAAGCCATAAAGTCTTCATTTTTATGCACACCGTGTACTCATGTTTCTCTAATGGCATTGCATTAAGGCATGAATATCAGCATGCTTGTAGAACAGGTTCTTCAAATTTCCATTGACATTTTAAATACTATGCCTTTCCTACAAAACAAATCATTATCACAAGAATAGGCACTTTGGATGTATGAGAAAAAAACAAGCAAGAACTTAATACAAAAAAAAAATTAGACTAAGAAATTTGAACATATTCACTATTTTATTAGATGTTAAATAATCCAATCTGTGTACTACTACTAGTGTTACAAGCTGGGAACACTAATTGTAAGATTCTTACAAAGGAAAAGCAATATCTTTTATTCATTTTCCCCTTTGGATTTCAAACTTGTAACCAAACTGATTGTGAGGTATTTGGTTTTAATTTAACACCATGCATAGAGAAGCAGTCTCTATCGCTCTGAAATTACACTGAGACAAAAAATGCAGTATCACAGTTAGAAAAACTTAAGGTGAATAATTATTTTGCTTTATTTCCCAAATATGCTAGCTCTAATTCTAAGATCTTGGCACACTAAACAAGAGTATACAGTCTTTTACAATAATAATTGTTTCAACTGCTGAACAGTAGAAATATTAACACATTGGATTAATATCCAAGCAATTTATACTCTTCTGGTTTTCACTCCCTGTAGATGAACAAGGCAAAGGAAGAAAAGGAAACAGAACGAAGAAACACCAGTTGCCTTGTTCTCATTTGAAAATTAAATTTGTAAGGTGATAAATTCAACGAAGTTAATCCATGGTGGTTTCAAATCTGGTATAGTGCTTTGAGTACTATGCACAGCTCAGGAAAGATCTAGATCCTGTTCATAAAGATCCTACTCAAGGCATATCCAAACTAAAGGTAGATCCTGTGTCTTAGTTTAATATATATTCCCATAAAGACGTTTCATCAAGGGATGTATGTCTTCCAAGACTGTGGTAACTACAGCAGATCACAGTAACTGAAAGAAAACTCCTAGAACAAAGAAAAAAGGGCCCTATAAAACTTATTTCTAATGGTTTATGATCCTCATAACAAGATGATGATGAGCATGTCTGCTCTCTTTAATCAGAACTGTGAAGTTCTACACAACTCCAACAAAGAACCTCATATAATTGACTACTGCTGTAGTGTTCAGTCAAACTACATGAAAATAATATGAGTTACCTGGCACCTGCCAGGAACGTTTCAGGCTATATACTTTAATGCATTATAAAGGAATTGAATTGCTTTGTCCCCACATTCTCAGTACTTTACAAAAAAATAAAAGAAAAGAAAGAAAAAGATTATTATAGATTTTGAAATTGCACACATCTGCATTTAAACAAAATTAATCTCTTCCCGAAAATTTCTTAGAGCAGACTGGTGAACTTAGTATCATTGCAAGTAGAAACTATGTCTTTCAAATTGATGGATTAAAATGGTTTTAAAATCATGCTTCTATTAGTGTTATATATATAACGTGAAGTTCCGTGTGAAGTCTGACACATAAATGGACAACTTTACAGCAAAAATGTTCTCATTAGCAGGCTGAGCTGGTCCCTGGACACTGAGCACAGTATAAAGATCATCACACCTGATTCGCAGAAGAGTTATTTAACATATAAACTTTTTAAAAAGTGAAAGTGAGAAACTCATTTCAGGGAAAATGAGAAAAAAAAATAATACTAAACTGAGTAAAAAGTATGTCCACAAATTGAAAAAGTTCTAATTGTTCAGTATATTCTCTTTCATACATAAAGAGTGCTCACCCATGCAGGATTCTGTGATTTTTGTTCTTAGTTTCTAGACTAACAGATTAATCAGCTGTTCATCAACCAGGATGCATACTGAAAGAAAGATGGGCCTGGAACACCCCTCTTATGAGGAAAGGCTGAGAAACCTGGACCTGTTCAGCCTTGAAAAAAGAAGACTCAGAGGCGATCTGATCCATCTCTATAAATAACAGAGTGGAAGGCAAAGGGACAAGGCCAGACTCTTCTCTGCAGTATGTGGCGACAGGACAAGGGGAAAAGGCCACAAACTGATGCATAGGAAGTTCTATGCAAATTTGCATGAGAACATCTTCACAGTGAGGGTGACAGAGCACAGGCACAGGCTGCCCAGAGAGACTGTGGAGTCTCCTTCTTTGGAGACGTCCAAGACCTGTCTAGATGCCTACCTGTGCAACCTGGTCTGGGGAGCCTGCTTTGGCAGGGGGTTGGACTTGATGATCTCTAGAGGTCCCTTCCAACCCCTATGATTCTGTGATTCTGCTGCTTTATAAAAGAGGTGTCTGACGTCTGATATTTGTTTAGTCCCATCTTTTCATTGCTTATTTTCCATGCTAACAAGTGAATAGTCTTATTTACACTACTTTCAAAAAATCCTGCTAGAAATTAGAGATACCAAACTATTCTTACATGGTGTATTTCAGAGCAAGCATTTCATTTTCAGCACTTCAGATATCATTTTTGTATGCAACAAGTTATTCACTAGCTGTCTGTGAGTTTGAATTCATAATGCATAGGTAACATTCTTCTATTTTCAGATGAACTTTTCTTCACAAGGCTCTGTTTACCTAGTATTTTTAGCTGTCCACTTCCACCTATCATCGAAGCATCCACATGTATGTGTCCCAGGGGAAACAACGTTGTTTAGTTGCCACTATTTTTAATCAAAAGTCTTCACAAACTTAGTCTTTAGAAATCACATGGGTAAGAGCACAGAATATCATTAGTGTCTTTCACCAGAGACATACTGGGAAAAGTTTATGTCCTTAAGCTGCTGAAGGAGCAAAAGGTTACTATTAGAGCTCATAACTCTGCATGTTTCAATTTTGTTTGAGCTTCTTCTTTCCTAGGCAAGGCTCTGCTTTGGAGATTTAACTCAGATGTGATACAAACCCCTTTCTGAAGTAGCTTTAAATTACATAGCTTGTGGGGTAGAATTGGGCTGCCTCAATTTTGTGCATCTCATGAAGAAGAGATCATCAGCCTGCCCTCCCTTTCCACTGCCAGTCTTCTCAGCATCCCTTGCAATTTGATATTCCTTGGGACAGTAATCTCTTACATTTGGTCTCTGCAAGTTTATTGATGTAGATTTGTAGGAGCTTTGGACTGTAAACTTTTGTAATTTGTCAGTTCTGAAGGAAGAGAATATTAGCTTTTATTTCATTATAAATACTCTATTTTAAACACTATTTGGGAATAATTTCAAGTTTTTGCAATTATATGACAGTCGTATCTTGTTTGATATGCCACTAGTAAATCTAGCTCCTTTTTTCTCCTTAATAAAAGATTACCTGAAAAAAAAAAAATCAATATTCTAATTATGGACAGGGTATCAGAATAATGTCAGGGCTATTTTATTACAAAGCTGCAGTAAAACTGTGAGATCATACAGTAGTACAGCAGGTTGGGGTGATTCTTTTAACAAGTATCTTGTATTTTGGAAGTACATAGTCAAAACAAATACTATGTTCAATTGGTGTCTATGTGATAAGAATTCATTATCTAATTTTATACAATTTTTGACATTTTCAAATTCGTATTCATTTTATCTTTTATACATTTTATAGTTCATCAGCTGAAGCTGGAAGATGGGGGGGGGGGGGAAGAATTTCTGGCTTATCAGCCTTCCAGACAAAGACAAAGCAGCTATCTGAAAGAAACTCATGCTATTTTAAAACTGAGTTCAATCACATTATACTGGGATTTATATACTTCAGAATTTCTGCAGACAGAAAATTAAGCCTATTCTACAGGTCTTTGTATAGCTGGTGCAGCAGTATAGCCAACAAAATTTATTTGCATGACACACTGTATTAGACCTCAGCTTTGGTATTTCTTTTGGTTACTTGCCAAGAGCAGGAGAGAAGTGTTTTCTGGCCTATGACACATCATTTGTTTTCTGAGCTTTCCTTTCTCCTTCCTCTAAATCCTGTGACATGAAGCCTGAAGTGCTTTTCATCCCTCAACTTTGCTGTCTCAAAGTTGGCCTCATTTGTTGGCTGTAGCTAGAGACTTGACAATGCAAGTAGCATGAGCCAGCTTGCCTACCAGCATTCAGTTCCCAGGGTTAGGGTAGCAATTCCTCTCCATTTCCCTCAAACTAAGCCAAATGACTTCAGTCCAAACAGAGGTAAAACAAAGAAAAAAAAGAAGAGTCAAAATAGAATCAGTCTGTTACCTTTGGCATGAGGTGCAACGTTAGGACTTCTGGGCATTCTGATCATCAAATCACCTACTGCAACTACTCAGGGTGCACAAAACTCTTATTTGTCCATAGTGTCTTTTACTTTATAACATATGCCCTATGTTTGTAACAGCATTATCCAACAATCTTTTCTTGGTGTGTTTACAAACATGCAAAGCAGATGCTTTGCAGACCTTCTGAATCAGACATCTGTGGTCCAATAGTCTGCATATACAGGAAGCTGGGATAACCCTTCTAAACCATTAATAGCACTTGCAAGAATTCTTTTTCTATAAAACAAGTAATTATATATGTGGAGCATATGTTTATGCAAGTGCTCTGAAATAGCAGTTTGATTTCTTCTGAAGTTGATAGTATTCACCCTGGGCAGAAGCATTTTTCAAACTGTTTGAAATAATTGGCAAGCCCCATAAGAGTTACCCTTCAGAATTACATAATCACTAAACACACTAAAGTGCCCAAACCAATTTCCTAATACTCTTCCAGCCAGCAGCCTAATTTTAACAACTTCCCCTTGACCAGCAGGAGCAGTCAACAAAATGTAACTCTGGAGAATAGGGTCTTTCTACTTACGATAATGTGTCCAAACACTTACTGTACATAGACAGCCCAAGGAAATTCTTCAACCTTTCTGAAAGACAGCACACTAACCTTGGCTTCTCCACACCATTCCTTTTCCCCATGCAGCTTCCAAAACCCACTTGACTCTACCCAGTTCCCCAGTCAGCTAATTCCATCACATGCCTCTGCACTTAACTCCAAGTTGATTCAGCTGGAGCTGCTCCACTCTGCCACCCTCCTCACCTAAGTCAATCACTCAGAAAATTCATTCAGCATACAGTGTTATGACGCTATTAATCATTAAAATTTTTTTTAGTGAATAAAACATGCAACAAAATCATTAGGCAGTAATGCTGTTATTTGTTTCATTAACAGCAGCAAGGCAATATGACCTATCTACAGCTTCCTTGTAGTTCCTTTGTTGTGGATATCACAGCTGTGATTTTGATGAGCCTTGGTTGTTTAAACAGGATCATGACAAAAATAACACGTGAATTAGGAGTTCAGTGTCCTTGACAGCTTTAAAAATGAAATTATCTTTTGGTTGTGTTTACTGAGACTTAAGATCTCTGCATTTAATTTTATGTAATCACAATACGTGCTGAAAGAAAAAAGGAAACTTCTGGGGATGTATACAGGAGGATTCCATCTCTAAACAGATGGAATGTTTGGAGACAAAAATGAAACCATCCTGCTGTATAAATGAGTAGTGAATCGGGCATAAGGGAACAATTAGTATGCTGAAACTAAGGAAAAAAAAATGGTAACACCTCTTTGTCATTCATTTAATAATGGCTTTTCACTAAAGTTTTTTAAATTGTGATCTTTCCTAGCCATTCATTACTTCTGAAATTGTTTAAATCATGTAGTGGAAGACGTAGGTGTGGGAGTTACAGTTCCAGCTAACAAAGAAAACAATGTATAAAAACAAACGTAACAGAAGAAAATGAACTATTTCATTCTTTACGCAGGGCTTCCGAAAATTACCATTTCTCATAAATATCAGTTTCTGTAACGAAAGAAATTAGTTTTCCTCATAGATTAGAACCTGGGATTCTTTAGATTGGAGAAAACCTGGGATTCTTTAGATTGGAGAAGAGGAGGCCCTGGGGAGACCTCATCATTCTCTACAACTGTTTGAAAGGAACAAACTCTTTTCCTGCATAACTAGCCATCGGACAAGAGGAAATGGCCTCAAGTTGCATCAAGGCAGGCTGAAGTTGGATATTAGGAAACATTTGTTCTCCAAAAGAGTGTTCAGGCACTGGAACGGGCTGCCCAGGGAGTTGGGACAGTTACCACCACTGGAGTCATTCAAGAAATATTCAGATGTTGTACTAAGGGACAATGGTCGTAGGTGGACAAGTCAGACTAGATCATCTTGGAGATCCTTTCCATTCTTAATGATTCTATGATTTCAGAGGCAATCATATGCCAATTAATATTAATTAAGATCATAAAAGATGAAAAGTCATCCAGGAAGCAACTCTAGGGTGGGAAATGGTGCAGTGTCCGTTCTACAAAGCATCGGTCTGCTTAAAGGGTTAAATCACTGTCACGTCTAATTCCTTGAAACCATCCTGCCATGTAGGAAGGAATCAGCATCCACACACACAGTGTCTTGTAAATTAGCAAATGAGAAATAACATAAAGGTTTTTTCGAGGTGCCACGGTTTTTGTGTTGGTTTTTTTTTCAGTGGAGCTGGAAATTGAACTTCGTAATGCTTTACACACAAAAATAGCCTTCCCCCATGGATAACAGATGTTTTTAAATAGTGAGCTATAGATGTTTTCCTGCTGTCCAAGAAGAGCGGACAGGAAATGAAAAAAAAAAAAAAAAAAAGAATTTGGAAAATGAGAATTTAATATCTACAGATCATAACCTACAGTAACAATAGGGAAGGACAGGAAGCAGAATCTTTGTTAGGGGAATTAAAGTCACCAGTAGTCCTTGAGATAACATCCAGTATGTCACCCCCAAGTGAAAAAAATACCAGGAGGTACCAGGAGGGTCACAGCCCTCAGCCAAGGCAGTCAAACCCCTCAGAAAGAGATGTTGCAGAATGTACTGATGCACTCACTGCCCTGCCCGCAAGTCTAACCCTGCTCTGGACAGGAATCTTGGTCAGAGAGGGCAAGGTAAGGAGGTAATGGATTCTCATATGCACATATTTTGGAACAGAGTGAAAAGATGAATCTGTTTATTCAGAGAACAGTAAGACTTTCAAGGAGGTTGAACAGCACATGTTAAAAATAAATAATAATAAAAGAAAAAAGCTGATTATAAAAGAAATGAAAACAAGGAAGGGGAAATAAAAAGATTCTAGTGTCAAAACCACTTATTCATTGGAAAAAGAACATCAGTCTGAAAACTGGACTGCACACTAGGTTAGAAAGGAATGAGGAAGAGGGAGGAATACTAAGAACAATAAGCAGCAGCTAACAGGACAAGTTTCTCTGAGAACAAGTCTAAGGAGTTAGAGATGCATATGCAAACATCCCTGCCATGTACAGGTCTAGTGAAGAGTGCTTGGGAGAGGGGGAGATTGACACAGGCAAAATCTGGCATCAAATATATTCTGTCTACAATCCAAAAGTTACTGAAATTCCATCCTAAAAACAGCATTCTTTCACAGAGATAACTTTATGTAATTTCTTATCATTGAACCCTGAATCCTTCAAAGAAAACTAAGAAGGAATTTTTAAAAGTCATGATAGAAGTAAACACTTGTATCATTAAAGGACACCTCTTCTTAAAGCAGATGTTACTATAGTTTTTGACTTGCTAAACACAAGGAATAGTGTGAAATGGAGCGTGAAAGACTAGAGAGAAAGAGCTCTTCAATAAAAGGTTTAAACCAGGAGGCTTCTTCTAAAATGTAAAGCAACTTCAATATTACGTACTCTGAGTCACTCAGCAGGGTGCCAGCAGTGAGAGCAGTGAGAGACCAGTTTTATTAAGCAGATACACATCAGGACTATACCAGCATCTGAAACATTGTGAAGCACTTATTTATGCTTTTATATTTGACAGTGACCACAGAGAAAAGCATTCTGTGGTTTCTATGTCTTAGACAACAAATTTCATCTACTTTGGGAAGGAGATCTAAAAGTCTCTCCAGCTGATAATCCAGTGAACCTGCAGAGCAGAGTAACAAATGCTGAGCCTTATTGACTGTCGTGTAGTTTCACTGACTCATGAAGAAAAAGCCACACATACACTGGCGATCAAAAGTACTTAGAGACAGAGACTTCCTTAGCAGCAAACAAACAGCAGAAGAAATGCTCTGAGGCATGCAACAGCCAAAAGTACAACTACAGGAGGTACACAAAGCCAAAACATGACAGAGTTTGGGTTTTGGCATTAAAAAGAGGTTAAACAATTGAAATAAATCATGTTAAACACCTGCTCCTTCTGTTTTCTGCTGTTGCATCCAACTGTTATTTAAATTCTGTTCTTTCCTGAATTAGATTTCAAGTTGCACTATCATGTCAAACTCACAGTCAGCATCTCACTTCTCCCATCATTCAACACAGAAGCAGCTCTGCTTTTATTGCTGGAGAGCTGGCTAATCCTAGAGCTTCACTCCTTCACCTGCATACAAACATATACATAGTTCACTCTAAAAGTAATGCTTCCTATTTATTTCCATGGAGATTATAACAGATACAAAGAGCACAATAACAGCACTTGATAAAGCACTCTGCTACAAAACACTGCTTTTCAACAAAGTCACCACTATTAGCTATTCATTTTTTGCCAGTGATGAACAAGAGCTTGTGTGCTGCACTTGTAAAAATCTGCATCAGTGGAGGTGACCCACCGTCACCACCGCAGAAACATGCCTCCCACCACCTCACTGTGCTCATATCCACTCTTCGGGTTCCAGAAACATTTAGCAGGCATCAGTGAATGTCACTGCATGCCATTTATTTTGCATGGAGGAATTCAGTGACATACCTTTGCTCCAAATACACTTCAATGTCAGACGCCATTGTGTCAGACTGCCCCTCTGCTGCCATCTGTCACACAACAACAAACTGTAATGGTGTACTGGTGGGAATGTTCAACCTCTACTGCCATACCACCAACAACTGATTTTGATATCGCAAGCCAGCAAAATAAAATTGAAGGCATTACTTTTGGAGCAATCCTTATTTATAGACACACATCTATATTACAGTTCTTCTTCATGATGTATAATAGATAGATCCTTCCCTAACACTTCTGGATGATATAAGCTCTATTCCTGTTCTGGTGAATTATGAGGACCAGCATCCAGAGATTTGAAGACACACAATAGAAAAGCATGTGTTAAGTCCTCAGAACAAAAACCTCTCTCAGAAAAAAGCCTGTTGTGTTTTGTCTTCTGCCAAAAAGCACTGGAGACAAACAGGCTGTAGTGTTTGCAAGATTATAAGAAAGGCCAGGTCTTACAAGCAAACCTCAAAGTATTTACTGTAAACAACACACACACAAAAAAAAGCTGTATCTCCTACTGTGCTTGGTTTTTGAGAGGACAGGCTTTGAATTAGTGAGTACCTTGAAGATAGGGAGGAGGACAGGGATGAAAAGGGAAGCTCTAGGATATTGTGTCTATCTTTTTGTCTCTTCCCTCTCACTTTTCTTCCTCATCATTTGTACTTCCACTCATTTTTTCTCTCCCACTTTCATCAGTCTCCCTCAAAAGCCCTGTTCTTAGTGACAGCATCCAGCATTCACCCCTGCATGCATTTATCCTCCTCCCAACCCTTCCTGCATGGTTAGAGCCAGCTGTTCTGTTTTACCATCAGCCCATCCCTTAACCTGCCATGGAAGCCTCTCAGGAGGGAACAATAAGCATAGTTATTCAAACCCTACTGCCAAGCTATTTAGCTGTAATCCTTGCCTGAACTGCAGCCTCATCTAGAGTGCAGTGACATGCAGAAGCACCCGCATGCTAGTGGTTTTTGTCTGCAGAAATCCTAAAAGTCCGGCAGTATGCATCAATAAACATTAGTCCTCAAAGCAGCATCAGCTACAAGCATACACAAGGCTAGCATTATAGTGTGAACACCATTTGTCTCATTGTTACTGTTCCTCACCCAAACTCTTTTCGTCCTGCAGAATCAAGCAAGTAAACTCATCTCTTCTACTCTGTTTTTTTAGCAAGTAAACTCATCTCTTCTACTCTGTTTTTTTCTCATTTGTTAAATCTGAACATAATCCTAAACCTAAATATAACTGAATTAATATTACAGAAGTCCATGCTCATCCCAGTGCTTACCAAAATGAATTGCTTCATCCAGAAAAAAACTTGCTGGGTCTAACAGGTACAAAATCTTTTCCGACATTCTGACCAGTGCCTTAATCTCAGCTCTAGTGTTAATCGTGGTTACATGTCCAGAAATTAAGGATAAGAGATAAGAATAGGCATCCTTACCTAAGTTAAGGGCCTCGACTAGCTCAACAATAAAACTTATCTTTCATTTCAGATAGCCACTGCAGAGGCAGCCCTAATGCTGGCTTTGTCTGGGGATTTCCTAGAAACCATTAGTCACTTCTAACTGAATTAGGGTGGCGGAGGATGATCATCTACATGAGTAACAATATAAATCATGTCCACACAGATTTAACAGCACTGAACCCACCTGCTCACATCCTAAGCCTTACAACTCCATGTGTGGGAATCAGTTGGTTTTGGTTTTTTTTCAGAATAATCACTCAGAATTAGCAGAACACCTGCATATCCTGCTGCTTGAGTCTTCAGGAAAATCCAGCAAAAATGCAGTGTCCTGCAGTATCACCTCACTGAAAGTACATTTGTCTGCCACTCACCATATTCAGAATGACTTCACCTCCCATATTTGCTCCTCCATATCACTGCCCTCCTGGTAGTCAGCAAGAGGTTTGGCTCTGCTGTTCCTTATCTCCAAAACCTTAACCTTAAGCTCCACCCTGACTGATGCAGGATGGCATCAATATCCCGTACAAGCAAGCGTCAGTGGCTTCAACTAAAGACAAGTTTGTTTACAGTTAATCTAAGGGTTGTCAGGATCCTTCTCTTTTTGATGCAACTCACTCTGGTGAGGTAGCTCCAGAAGAATGAGCCCAGTAGGGCAGGGGAAGAGCTTGGCTCGCTTCCGTCCTTCATAGGCAAATAAGAGAGGTCAAGGGCGTGTTTTGGCTGGTCAGCTGTCTGTCATAGTCTGCACAGGAAGATCAGATGCAGTCTGAGATGGAGATGACAGCACCGTTAAGAGGAGTCCCAGAGCAGTTTCAGTCTTCAAAGGAAATCCCCTGGGGCTACTGTCAGACCTCTTCTGCATCACAGGAGGTGAGATGAAGAGACGGCAAATATCAGGTCATGCATCGCTAAAAACACACGAGCAGGTGTCCAAGCTTCCTTGACAGATGTTATGTTGGCTAATAGAGCCATCAAACAACAGGGCCTGTCTTCAGATGCTAGGTTCATTCCTGTTTAAACTTCCTTTCTTATTTTAAGAATAATACCCTGAAATATAACAGTGAAAAGAGGGAAAAGCAGTATTTTCCTCCCGACAAGCCAGACTTATAGAATCATAGAATCCTTAAGGTCAGAAAAGACTACTAAGGTCACATAGTCCAACCATTAGCCTATCCCTACCATGCCTGCTAATCATGTCTCTCAGTGCCAGATCCACACAATTCTTGAACACCTCCAGGGATTTGCAATACTTTCTCAACTCTTCAGTCAGGATAATACAACATTTGGTTAGACTGTGGCTGTGCAACCTTTTGGTTTGCCTGGGCTGCACTTTGTGAAGAGGAATTGTCTTGGGCCACATGTATTTAGGTTGCAGCGAAGGTAACACCTCCTATTTATTTCTGTGAGAACAACAGTTGATACAACAAGCACAAAAATACTACTTAACAGAGCAAATTCTCAGCTACAAAAATGTTTTTCAGCAACAATCACCTTACCCATGGCAGGGAAGCTATACGGTCTTTGAGGTCCCTTCCAACCCAAGCCATTCTACAATTCTATGATTTTATGAACATAGTCAC
>VXAB01006374.1:510214-530750 GCA_013399175.1 Odontophorus gujanensis
GGTGCCCCTTCCAACCCAAGCCATTCTACAATTCTATGATTTTATGAACATAGTCACTACCATTAGCTATACATTTCTGTCAGCAATGGACAAGAGCCTGTATAGCACCGGCTCCACTAATAAATCCGCTTCAGCAGAGGTGACACTATATTGCAGTTGCTGCTGCTGAAACACATCACCTACCACTTCGCTTGCTCACATCCACTGTTTGGTCCCCATTAAAATTTATCAAGAGTCAATGAGTGCCAATTATTTCCACACAGAGAAATTCAATGACACCTCTTTGCTTCATGCACACTTCCATGTCCAACCCCATTCTGTTAGACTGCCCCTCACACAGCAACAACATGTAATGGAATATTGGTGGGAAGGTTCAACATCTACTGCCATACCATACTTTGACACTGTGGTCTAACACAGTAAATAGAAGGTATTACTTTCACAGCAGACTCATAAGATATATAATATAGTTAATGTATATAAGTATCAACATTTATTTTAATATTTAATATTTTTTATTAAAAGAAGAAAAAAAGGGCAAAAAAACATTAAACTAATGGGAAATTTTAAGTTGATTTTGTGAAACTAACACATCAATCTGGTTCAATGGCAGTGGTAGCAGTTCTCAGTGAGCTCTCAAGGTGTTTGTCAGAGATTTTTGATTAAATTTTACTCTTCCTGTAATTCATCCTTGAAAATGGATGGAACGAGTTGCTACCATGATGGTTCAAGGCAGGAGACAGCCACAGGATGTGCTGGGCCAGGCCACATGTGGCCTGCACACTGGACATTCCTGGGTTAGACCTTACTGCTTCTGGTCTTAGTAAGAAACATGATCCAACTCCAAAAACCATGTTAAGAGCTGGGGAAAAGGTTTCCCAGGAAGGGACATTTTGATCATGACTGACAAGTAAACTGTTGTGCCTTCAGAAACCAAGGGGGAGCATATGAGCCGCAGATTTAACAGAGGAAAATAACAAGATGAAACATATCTCTGCCTTTTCATTACACAACCAGATTGCTTAAAACTGTTTTTCTCTGTGGGAATCTAAATATGAAAAGGTGAGGAGGTCTGCATATTGCTTTGTTCCCTCAGAGCCGCTATCTGAAAATTTACAGCATCATGTCTCGCCTTCAAATTCTTGAAACGTCTATAAACAACGGTGTAAAATTTATGGTGGCGTGAGTGCAATAGAATGCTCATAAAAATACAAAAGAAAATATTTTCTTACTTCCCAAAAATATGCTCCACCAGCAATTTTGCATTAGCTCATCCTTTGTACACACAATGTGTACTTAAAATCAGTTGTATTTCTTCCACTTCAAAATGTTTTGAGTTTGAAGACTGATTTTTCCAGTTACCTGTACATTCCTGTCACTTGTAGTGTAAAGGGACACTGAAATTTGTTTTCCATATGCTGGAATGAAGTCAGGAATCCTGTCTTAGTTATGGCTGATTATACTAGATTTTCCTGCCTTTATCCCCTCTGCTGAAAACTGGCATTTCAGTCAGGCCACCTGTCCTTTTTGCACCTCTCTTGCTCTCATTATGTTTTATTCATTAGTAATATTTGGCAGGAAATGTGATGTCATGAACGTTGTATGTGTCTACTCTGAAGAACATTTACCACCTTGTGAGAGTTGTTGTGGATTCTGCCATCAGTGTACTGGTAGGTTTACCCAATTCTTTTAAAAAGTTTAATATATTGTCTCTACTTACAATGCATAGCTTCTTCAAGATATTTAAACATTGATAAATTTTCGGTCCCAAAATTTTTTAACAAGGTGAAAGTACTTCAATATATCTTGTAGACTGATCAGCAGCTCCTGTCTCTCCTCGCTTTCCTTATTGTTAGATGTCTAGTTTTTCAGATATGTTATATATAGTAAATTGGTGATATATATCTTGAAATTCTCAACTTTCCTATTATATACATCTGCTCAAGAGAAGGGGTAAGTCTAGTCTAAAATGTTCAGCTGCAAAAGCATCAGCCTGAACAGACTGAAGACAGTGACTCATTATTTCACAATAGGCTACCTCTGGGGAGTTTTTTTCTGCATTAAACAGCTCCAGGAGGAAAAGCTGGGGCGTTAGGGGTTCTTTTGTTTTTCTCTGAAGGAGCACACAGACTCCAATCCAGAAACTCTCTCCATACTAGTAAGCCTGGACACTACAGTAGGAGTACCATCAGCTTCTATGAGACTGTTGCCAGTGCAAAGATCTGCAGGTGTGCATCCAGCTGCTGTGCCACAGCATTCACCTGGAAGCTTGGTGTAGACTGAGTTAATAGTTCAGATATAAAAGACTTAGAAACTTTCCATCTCTCCAGAGTTTGGATTTTTTTCTCCCTATATTCTTAACAGTGTCAATCATAAGGTAGAAATTTGCAGGTGTTCTACTCTAAGACCGGTGTGAAATTTAAGGAGACGTTTTTATCAATTTGATTTAGTTTGGGTAAAGATTTTTTGTTACTGTAGGCATCTTCCTTGCTTTTTTGTTGACTTCCATTCTATATATCCTACCACTTCTAACAAAATGATGTAAATGTAATGTTCTTCATAGAGAAAATTGTCAGAAAAAGCGATTGTTGCTCTATCATTCTTTTTTTTTTTTAAATTGCCAGCATAGGCTTAAGTATGCATAGGTCCCCTCACCTACTCTAAGAAGAGAATCATTTTTTTGTGGAGACAGTCTGCTCTCTGTCTGATTTGAGTGCATTTATTCAAGATGAGAAAAATTGGACGAGGTGCAATTGACCATCCTCAGCATTAAAAGGTTATGTGATTTCCGATCCACAGTAAAAGAGGGCATAGGAAAGCTTCAAATCTTTCCACAAGGAATGGATAACAGATAGCGCAGCTATCACAGTTGTCACAGGTGAGAGGGCCCACAGTTACTGAAGCAAAGGAGGAAAAAATGCAGTTTTTACTCATAGCGAAAGGTTAGCAATTGAGAATTGTATCCTGTACTTGGAGGCTGGAGAGACAATTGCTTCTGTCTGAGAATAAATAATAGCCACAATGATCTTTGACTTAAACTGGAATACAATAATTACCATCCAGATCAGATTTGTGCTTCATTTCTAATCAAAAACAGGCAGAATGCTAAGCTGACCAGCCTCCGTTAGAAAAGGGTAAAGGAAGAGAAGGGCATTTTCTATACTTGGCACTAAATACTGTGTGTCTTATTTTTTGAGCTCTAACACACCAGCTGTGAAGCTCAGGAACTTTTAATGGATAGGAAAATGTGGTTTAGTACAGGATTAGGGGAAAGACCTTGGAAAGCCTATCCTTGAAAATATATTAATTAATATAAAATCCAGACATCCCCACTTGCATCTGTGGTCTTTTTAATAAATTTTGCCTCCTGTAAATAAAAGTAACCTGAATATTTCTAATTTCACTCCGTTTTACAGAGAAATGAACTCAATATGTGCAACTTTAAGGTACAGAGTAAAAATAATCAATGTACAATATTTTCAAAATTCCTTAACTAGTACAAAAAAACAGTAATTTTTCATAAAAGAAGTCTTAATTTATCCTTATGTAATTATAGACCTCTCTACAATATTCTCAAATACATCATTGAATATCCTTTGTATACAAAGGTATTAATGTGACTTTCTACCGCATATAAAAATGCTGAGCTTGAGTTTTAAGATCAGCCAGGCAGCTGGCTAATTTTTCTAATTCTTTTTTCAAGTTTGAATTCTTCCAAGTGCATTGTCTTGCACCTGTACAAAAGCCCCTGCTACCAACTCAAGCTGCAAGATGTAAGGATTAAACACAGCCCTGCAGAAAATGATTTGGGGGTACTGGTGGATGGCAAGATGGACATCAGACAGCAGTGTGCCCTCACAGCTCACAAAGCCAATTGTATCCTGATGCACTGCATTCAGATGTTAGTCCACAGTACTGGAGTGTTCACAGGAGGGCCACAAAAAGGATACAAGGGATGGCACACCTTCCCTATGAGGATAGACTGAGAGAGCTGGGGTAGTTCAGCCTGGAGAAGAAAAGGCTAGCGACCTTTCAGTGTCTAAAGGGGGCTGTAAGAAGGAAGGGGACAAACTGTTTAGCAGAGTCTGTGGTGACAGGACAAGGGGAAATGGTTTCAGACTAAAACAGGAGAGAATTAAACTGGATATAAGGAAGAAGGTTTTTTACAGTAATTGTGGTGAGGCACTAAACCAGGTTTCTCAGAGTGGTGGTGAATGCCTTGTCCCTGGAGACACCTAAGGTCAGGCTAGATGGGATTCTGAGCACCTGATGGAGCTGTAGGTGTACTTGTTCACTGCAGGGAAGGTGGGAAAGGTCTCCTTTAGGAGTCCCATCCAACTCAAATGATTCTGTGACTACAACAAACTGCTGCAGCTTTAGGTATAGATTCCCATTGTTAAAACGAAACAATCTAGCAGAGTGAAAAGGAATTCTTTGACTGTACACCATTATTAAATATATCTGTTTTTGACAGGGGAGATGATATCTCTGCAAAAAGCATCTTTTGAGCTGTATTTATTAAGACCCTACAAGCACTAATCAATTTGTAAAAGAGAGTAGAAGTTGAGATTTTTGAATTACCCATACTATATATTCTCTTTCTTTTACAGCAGTACTTTCCCTTACAAATATCTGTTCTGTGTTTACCTATATGAGTTGTACTGATGGATCTTTCTGGTACATTCTTGCAGCGTTGAGGAAACAGATGACAAACTGCTTGGCTGAGGGAGAGTTTCCAACCTGGCTGCATTCTGCTCAAGTACTTCTCTCTGTTCCTCCCTGGCAACAGCTTTCCCCAACAGCTCCAGCACCAACCCAGCACTGCTGAAAAATAGATCAAAGAATGATGGGAATATTCCATGCCTAGACTATCCAAAGCCATTTGTCTTCAAAAAATACTTAACAACAAAGTAATCCAAATCAGTAAGAAGTAATAAAAGTGCTTCCCAAGACCTTTTTATGTTAGGTCTACAGGGTACTTATTTGTCTTCTCTAGAAGAAAAATATCATCATTACCTTGAGCAGGCCCCAGCTATTTCCACTGCCATGTCTATGTTCCACAAAGGAAATATTTCCCAAAGGCTTTTGGACAGCAGCATCTGCACTGGGATGAAAGGAGGTAAAAAAATCTGAGCAGACTTCTGTAAACCAGCATTGTTCAGAACCCCAAACTTTGATAGAATAGATGAGTCAACAGAACATTAATCTGTCTCCCAGTAAGTTGCCAAGTCACTGATAAAGTTTGCAGCAAGATTTCTTTCATTTTTTCCAGAACTTTTCCACTATTAAACCCTGCGTTACCAACAGCTATACATTAAAACAGAGGTGACATTCCAGGAAAGTTGAACTACACGATCACTTTAGAAAAGATTATTGAAGAGAACTCAAATGCTGCCTGCTCAGCATGTATACTCTTCTGATACATACGTACGGTACTGTCAGAGAGACAGCACTTTTACTGTACCTTTTGCAAAATGGCACATAAATTTTAGGCAAATCCAAGGCACTGTCCTCAGGAAGTGTTTCTTCCTCAGTAGAATTGCTGTGAGTAAAAGATCAAAAAATTCATTTTACTAACATTGTTCTCACAGCAAGATACTGATGTTCATTAATGGGTTCGGATGATTAAGATCTAAAACGTTATATCAGCAACTATTTGATACAACTGAAATTTTATTTTCCTTTAATTCTGAGAAAAACAAAACATTTAATTCTTCCCTTGATTCAAATCACAAGCTGCTTTCTAAATGACCCAGAAAAAAATATGTACCCCTTCATTGAAAAGCCAAAATACGGCACAGGAGGAATATACAGAAAAGTGGAACCTTGGTTACAGTACTGTTGATAAGTTAGGGAGTTAGCTTTACTGCATATTTCCTTGTCTTTATTAATAAAGGTAGAATTTTTAAAAGTGTATAATTTCTCCTTGAAATTATGTTCAAGCTCCTCTTAAGACTCAATCAGGAAATAGTCCTTTCCATTTTCCTGATCTGTCAAGATTTGACTGATAAGTCCTGAAAATTGCAACAGAATTCTGTTATTCATTAGATGACTGAAGATAATTAAATTCCCTCTGGCTCAGTCTTGCCATGTTTTGAAACTGCTGAGTCACTTTTTTGTCTCATTGCAAGGCCTGAGGTAGACTTTTAAAGAAAACAATCCTTTCTAAAGCAAATTAAGGGATAATAACTTTTGTCCTTTACTTACATGGTTTAGTGAAGAATGATCCATCCAGAGAACTGCAATGTAGCTCATACAATGGTCTTCCTTATTTTGCCTTACCCATTAGTCTTCAACCCATTAAAGAAAGGTAAGGCTAATGTAAAACATCCTTCCAAGTAGTTCATGGCCTCACATGGGAGCTTTTAGGATCTTTGTTGTATGATGTTTATCTATATGAGAGAAAGTTATTTCAGTCATTAATGCTTGGGACCCAAAATTGCTTCCAGTGTGTATCCACTACTTTGATTCGTGTTTTGCAGCTGATATGTATTGAAGCAAAACAAGGGGAAAAGCAAGCTGATGTTATTTTGCTTTATTACTACGTATGTAATTCTTCAAGCATATTAGTTAAATTTCTACATATTGCTGACATTAAACAACAATAATATTTGGAGATGGTTAGGTTTTGCATACATTACCGTTACTATCTCCATAGTCATATGATGCATGGCATATGAGAAGATCAATGGCAATAATCCAAAGATTACTGTCTAACAGAAAAAAATAAAATCAAATTAAATTAAAAAAGCAGGAAAAAAAAAGGTAGAGGAGGAAAATATAATTCCACAGACACATTCTGGGATTATTTTGGAATTCAGAAATTATTCCTTTCTACATCTCCTTTTTTTTGTGTGTGTGTTTTCATGAACCAACTAACTCTTTGTAGTTCTTATGGCAGAAATGGATCCTTAGGAATGATGAGCAATAGAAAAATAAGTCCCTCAGTATGTTCAGTGAAAATTTTCTCTTGCTATATAATGGTAAGAGATACAAAAGCCAAGCAAACTTTCTGGAGCAGCAGAGGCAGAAGGAAATTATCTGTGCAGTCTGAATAAAGACAGGTGAGGTAATCTCATCTATCTGCTTCTCCTGACCATCTCTGCTCTAAATCCTCATCTGCAATTAGTGATGACATGTTCTAATCTTCTTCGTACAAGCTGTATGAGGATTGTAACTTCACATGGGAAATATCAGGGGAACAAAAAGTCAAAAAATCCTTCTTTCTTACAAAAGCATTAAATAAAAACAAAACAAGAACTTAAAAAAAAACCCTAAAATGATAATAATAAAAGACAAATTATGCATGAAGGTAATTTTAAAACTAAATGTCTTCAGAAAAACAACTAGGTTTTCAATTTATTGTTGTTCCTCTGAGGGACTGAGATCTTGTCTGAGGGTGCAATTTGTGCCTGCATACAGAAGTAGTCGTCCCTGTGAGTTGCTATTATTCTTTCCCAGTAATAAAAGAAATAGTAATAATCAGATTTGTTTCTACAATTGAATAGTAATCTAAAAATTGTCCAGAGAAATTGCTCACAAAGACCATCCTACCTATTTAACCCTTTGCTCACTATTCATTTTAATTTTTGCTGCATTTTTCCTCACCATCAGATGTCAATGGTTTCATTTGTTTTCATGGCTACGATCACGTGAAAAAGGTTTATTTTATGCTCATTTTATACCATGCAACACTGCATCCTCAGCCTCATGCTCAGAAATATATGCTGTGGTCAGATAAATTAACTTTTTTATTATTATTATGCCCACATAAAGTCATTTGAGAATATTTATTTTTCTTCTAATTGAGGCAGGGATTTTATGACATGTGAACATAGGCCCTTCTTTCCTTTTTTATGCATTTGCCCTCTGGTCATTTTCAACCCCTGCAGTCAAACTAACAAATTCCTCTTTATTATACTGTTAGCGTGCTGTCATTATTTTGGGTTTTTTCTTCTCCTGGAAGGTTGTTTTTGAAAAACTCTTCTTGTTATTCAGAATTTATAGGACTTCACTGATCTGTCAATTCCTGGTGTATCTAATGCAGACACTGTAAATTGAAGTCACTGTAAATTGATGTCCCCAGCTGGGAACATCAAGCCATTCTGAGAAGCATTTCTTTCTCATACCTTGCCCCTCTTACACAGGAAACACAAACATCTTAATATCATAGATTGATTTATGTTTGCCTTTGCAATAATGCTGTTGTCTTTGTTATGCAATCTCAAGTCTTCACTGACTTTTGAGAAGACAAAACCTTACTTGTGATTTTGGACATAGGTCTTCTGCATTATATCAAATGGTGTTGCCAGATGAGCTTTTAAAACATCTGTCAAATTCATGTAAAGCGGATTTTTTCCCATAATTATCTTAGTGCAAGATACTATTTAAAAAGTCTTGTTTAGTATCCTCCACAGAGTATAAGGTACTTTTAGTTTTGTCACAGAATTACTGCAGATGTTATTTTTAACCACACAAAAAAAAAAAAAAAAAAAGAAAGGGGCTTGTCTTTGTATTCCACACATTTCACAGGAATTTTTCCACTGTTTTTCACAAGATCAAAGCCTTCATAATTTCAACATCATTGCTAGGACAAAAGACTTAGAATTGATAGTTCTGCTTTTTGATTACTGGCAGATTTCAATTTGAGGTGACAAACATGTAGGCCTGAAGCAAAAGAACTCTGAGGCTCAAAAAGCAATGGAAACAATGAATGTGCTTCAGAGATGAAGGCAGGTCCAGAAATCCTTAGCTTCCAGAATTACTTCTGCTGCATGAAATACTTCCCTAAAGGTAGCTGCTGCCATGCATAAAATTGAGATTATTGGCATTTTGGGAAGGTATGAAATGTTTTTATATTGGGTAAGAAACAAGTTTGCTTATATTTAGAGATATCAAATCCTAATATGCAGAAGGACACCCTGCTCATCTGCTAAAGGTTTGGCTTCAATTTATTTAATGAAATGGTGAGCACACAGGGTTTAGAGTAATTTCCTAATTTTTCCCTTTTCCTGAGGATTTTCTGCCACAATAAAAATATATCCTGGTTGTAAATTACTCCCCAATGATTCCAAGTCCTAAATTCATGCAGTTCTGTAATGCCTTCCTTTCTACTCTCAATTTATAGGAGTCACAGTTCCAAAAATAGCCTCAGTTACTGATTGAATGTTATTTATTTTTTCAGCTGTTCTTAGAAAGCTAAAAGAAATAATCTCATATGAATTATACCTGCTGGCTAGCTTGGATTCTCCTAAGGTAATATCTGTTCAGTATACACCTGAATCTCTAGGTCCTTATCCCAAGGTACTTACGTTTTAATTAAGTTAAAATGATGAAAGGTTAAACAGCTATGTTCATATTGTTATATCATCAACAAGGGCTCCCACATCCATCTTCCTCACTCCTTCAAACAAGGTCTTAGTAAGAGCTGGTAGGCAGCCTGTAAATACGCCTGCTTGCCTTGGAATGCCTAGCAGCACGCAAAGTTAGATAACTAGGTCCAAATATCAATCTAAGCACCCACATGACCTCCAAGTCTCTTTCAGAAGTCTCTCTCCCTATTCGTATGAGAGCGTGGCTCATTGGATTGTGGGCCAGTTGGGAAATTCTCAGCTAAATAAACACGCATGTTTTGAAAGTACTTCTTGCATTAGAGAATCAGGAGAGGAAAAAAGGAAGTACTTTTAGGAAGGGTTTGTGTGCAGTGAGCCATCTTATTGCAAATAAAGTTGAGATAATTAATAAAAAATATAAGAATACAGAAGTTGAAAGGAAAGGAAGATAAGAAAATGATAGGATATTGAAAGAAGGCCTGTACTTTAGGACCTGAATTTTGGCAAGGAACAGAACCTTCTATTTCGCTAGAAAAGACAAACAAAGTCTTCTAATTGTCTACTTACAACCTAGACATTCTATTAAGAATAATCTACATTTGATCCTACTGTCTATCATCTGTCAACATCTTTATCTGTGAAGATGCTGAAAAGCACCAGCCCCAAGACAGACCCCTGGGGGACACCACTTGTAACCAGCCTTTACCTGGATATTGACCAGTTGACCAAAAGCCTTTGACTGCAACCACCTAATCAATTCTTTACCCATCAGATAGCCCAGCCTTCAAATCCATCTCTCTCCAATTTAGAGATAAGGATGTGCTGTGGGGCCACATCAAAGGCCTTGCACAAGTCCAGGGAGACAACATCAGTTGCCCTTCCTTTGTCCACCAAATGCCATTGCTCTATTGTAGCAGGTCAACAAATTGGTGAGGCACAATCTGACCCTGATGAAGCTGTGCTGGCTGTCTTGGATTACCTCCACATACATAACTTAACATCTCTTCCAAGAGGACCTTATCAACTATCTTCCCAGGCTCAGACATGAGGCTCATCGGCCGGTCATTACCCAGGACTTCCTTTCTCTCTTTCTTGAAAATGAGTGAGATTCCCTTTTTCCAATCACCAAGACCTTTTCTTGACAACCATGACATTTCAAACATGATGGAGAGTGGCTCTGATGTGGTCTGTCCAATATCTGGACCAGGAAGTCATCTCAACAGACTCAAGAAGCCTCCTAGATTGCTTACATCTTGCTGTATTGTTTTCCCAGCAGACATCCAGGTGGTTGAAACTGGTTGAAATCCCCTTGCAGGATGAGAGCCTTCAAGCTTGACACCTCTTGCAGTTGAAGCAAGAAAGCCTTGTCAAGAGGCTCTCCTTGATCAGGCAGACTGTAGTACATCCTGACCACCAGGTGTTTTTTATTAATCAGGTCCCTAATTGTCACCCTCAAGCTCTCAACCTGGTCATGGCTGTTTCTCAGAAGCAGCTCTTCTCAGTCTATCCACTTCTTAACATAGAGGACAACTGCTCTATCTATCTTGCCCAGCCTATCCCTTCCAAAACACTTGTTACCCTCAATCATATTATTTCAGTTGTGCAGTTCATCCCACTATGTTTCTGTGATACCAGTTGCACCAGTTTCCATCTCTTCCTGCTAATTTCCCATGCTGTGTGCATTGATGTAGAGGCACTTCAGTTCGGCTATCAACCACATCTTATTCTTGAAGGTAAAACAGAATTGTAACCATCTTCATGAAACTCTCCAGAGAGCTTTGTGCTGTGGAAATTTATCTTGTACCAAGTCATGGTCAAATGTTAGTAGAATTGCTGCATTACTTGATAACACCTGAAAAATTATTAGTCTTATCTCTTTTTATTCCTAGAAAATTAATGATCTTCCCATATTTCTTTTGTTACTTTGTCTTCTATTTTGCTGTTTTTATCTTTCTAATCTTCTACTTTGAAACAAAAGTTACCTTTAATATCTGATTTTTTGCATTTTAAGCACATTAGCCATTTAAACATCTTATATTCACAATTAAATCAGCCTCTTCTCAGAAGAAAGTTATATTAATTATATTTCTGCTTTTTATGGTACACATTTGCAGTATATTTCTTTTTTAGGGAAGTTACTTATTATGAAACACTTCTTACTGAAAAAAAATATAATATTCTGACAAAGCAAGAAACATCTTGCAGTTTAAGAGTACATGCTCAGGCCCATTTATGTCCTCAAGTTAATAACAAAAGACCTAATGCTGCAAAATACCAAGTGTCTTGGGCTCCCACTGCAGCCAGAGTTGAGGACATCCAACAACTCACAGATGCATTTGAGTATTAATAGTGTAAGATACACTACTTCCCTTTTTGTTTATTATCAGAAAAGTTTAGGTCATTTTTTACAATTCCTTGAGTTCTTCAAGTGAAGGAAGTTTCTGGAGTGTCAAATCCTACCAGGTTTTTATTGGTTGCTAGCCTGTTACAAAGAACTTCACATACTACCAGTTATCCACTTTTATGAACTCTGTAGGGTTTTTCTGATGTCGACCTCTAAGCCTTTGAAGAGTCATCATCAGTTAGCTGAAGAAATCCTGCAAACTACAGTTTAACACTCCTCAAAGATGATTTTCTTCTACAAAAGCAGAGATCTCTTTCACTGTCACTTATTTGTCAATAATTATGACGTTTTTATTTCCCACAGGTATTTGGCAGATGCAGTTTCTACTTCCACTCTCATCCCTAGGCCTCCTGGCACAGATGTTACCTTTCTAAGGCTGATACAAATATGGGAGATGGTGAGTCATGTCCTACGCTCGTATTTAGAGCTCCTTTAAGAAAATTCATGATGGTTATACCTAATGTGTGATCAAATTCATTTAATTGCATCTTCCATCGTGGCTCTGCAAACCAGTTTCAATTGAGGGTTTTGATGAGCTCTGAAATGGATCTTTCTGTAAAGCAGTGCAAGAGGAAAGAAAGGGGTCAGAAGAGTAAAACGTAGGCAGGTGAAGGTTTACCTAGAGGGTTAAGACAGCCTTACCCAATAAATGTCAGTACACACAGCGCAATGGAAAGCTGTAGACATACTGGGGAAAAAAAAGGAAGTGGCCAATGAATGGATGACTATGAATTAGTGAAGAACATCCAGTGTGGTCTGAGAAGTTCAGGCACTGCAGGAGAAGCTCACAATCTTCAGTCTTAAATCTGACAAACCTTCTCTGCAGTTTTGGGCATTTAAACATTCAACATCCACTTCAACTGAGGGGAAAAAAGCAATGGTAGTAATATAACGCTTCATTTCACAGGTGTATTTTAAAGGTTTAACCTTTGTGAGACATTTTGAAGATGAAAAGCTCAGCAGAACTCATTATTTTGCTTAACTAAATAGCTCTTTGCCTAGCTGAACTCTAAAATCTTTTGATGTTAGTTCATCACAAAGGTGTGTTGAGAGAGAAGATTTTTCTTGCTTTTGTGTTGGTCTGTGGTCATTTCATGCCATTGTATGCTCGTTTTTATTTCTGTTTTTGGAATCTGTAGCTTTGCAAAGAAGTAACTTTTCCAACACTGCATAAACATAATATGTTTCTTAATAACAAAAGATGACAAAATCCCAAAACCTTTCCATAATAATTCAAATGCAATAACTTAATGACAATACTTCATAAAGCCCCTAAAACTGACTAACATACAATGATATTTAAAAATAGAAGAGTAAAACTTCCTGCAACTGTGTCAAGAGCAAAATTGTCATGCAGGATTGAGATATTTTGATAATAAAGTAACAAGACAAATAGAAATTTTCAGCAATCAGTTGTCTGAACAAACGCACATTAAATGGGATTGCCTGTAAGTATACCTGAAAACAGTGTATGCTTGGAGGTAATAAAGAAATGCATACTCATCTGATATTCTAAGAAATCTTTCTTGAGATACAAGCTGCCTAGGGAAGGGTAACTGTAAAATTAACAAAAAATAGGAAAGACTTCTATTTGATACGGGTAATTGAATGAATCATACAGATTTAGTGAAAATTAGTTGAAAATAAAGGCCATTTTCAGCATTTATGAGCCTTTCCTACAACCATGAAGGCACTGAGAAAGACAAAGTCCCCAGACTCGTATGATTTTATATTTCTGAGTAGAACTTTCCTTCGACCATTAGTTCCTCCAAGTGCCAAATTAGAAAACAGGTGAACCAAATACTGGCAGTACTGGTTGAATGGGAGATTTTTGATTTGTGACCTCATTAGTTTAACTTAAAAAATCAAAAACAGTTAAATACTGCATCATAAATCAACGGAAAATCATTACAAATTGAATACAGAATCAAGGCTTTAGGAAATCAGCAAGTTAGGTGATGTTTTTCATCTCTAACTGAATTTTAGTCTGAGTTGAAAGTCAGACTGAAAGAAACATTTGCTCCGGTCCGTATTGGATTCAGCTATGAAAGCTAGTGGTATACAAACGAACTGCAGGTCTGTATATGGAGGTGGTATTTAAACCCCTTAGGACAGCTGTGCCTGTAATACAGAAAATGAGTGGGTTTATATTGTATCTAGGAAGTTTAGAAGATTATTTAGAAGATTAGGTTGAAGATTATGTTTGGTCTGAAACCTTCTCTTTCCTTTTCATTTACCTTTTTCAAAATCTACTTTCTTCCTTGCTATTTATCTTTTTTTTTGGTGTAGTAGAAGAGAAATTTTGGCTATTCATGAATTCTACTATACTTTCCGAGGTGATATTATAAAGTGAAATTACCTGCTGGGAGGAAATGGAAGGGATGAATAAACAGGACTTCTATTTTTTGATGGAAGTGAGCTTGATGGTTGCATGCTAGCTTTCAAAAGACAGTGTCAGACTGGCAGCTTAAAGAAAACAGGTCTCAACAGTGCACTTTAATGTACCAAATGTTTTGTGATAGTTTGTGTCGCATAAAGCACTTTCATACTATCTGTGCTCTAACAGCAAAAGGTCGCTCTGTCCCAGGCAGTGCCTTTTGTCTTTCCATAGCCAATAGAATTCAATGGAGATGGATCAACTATAAAACTTGTCTCTGGCTGGAAATATATAGAGAAGTAGCTCCTTCTGCAAATCCTCTCAGCATTCCTAACATCCCACAGTCTGACAAGAGAATGAGTGCAGCTCCACAGGCAGGCAAATACACAGAAAAGTATAAGATGGATTTTACTCTTGTGTTGGTGCCACTTTTTGCTTAATACTGAGTTGACTTGATAAAGAAAAGAAATAACATAACTGATGGAGGAAAAAGGCAAGCTACTGATAGGCAAACATGCTTCTCATTAGCACTCCCTATGCAAGTCCATTATACTCAGAAGAAGATAAAAATATTTTGATGATGAAAACAAAGATTGCACATCTTCAAACATTTATTTTAAAAACAGACTTTGCAAGGACAATTTATTTCTATAATGAAGACAGGTAACGCATAAACTACTGGCAAATTAAACAGAGACCAAGAGGAAAATTAGAAGGGAGAGTATCTTGATTACATCAAATTACCTTCTCGAAGTGGTAATGTTTGTCATCACTAAATAATTATATGTTTCTTAGTACGGGAATAAGGGCAATCATTAATGTTAATCTTTTCTTAAATAAAATAAAGCATTACTCCTTATACAATTGTCACACTTAGTTTTTGCACTACTAAGATTCTATATACGTCTATGGTAATTAAAGCAACTGAGTTGCCTAGTTTTTTTATTCCTCAGTTTTAGAGAGAGGAAGACCTAAAAACAGTAAAATAGACCCCTCTTTGCATCTAGCCATAAATGTAATCATTGTTTTCAGTGCTGTCAACTGAGACTCAATGGTTTCCCATTACTATCACTGTTTCATGGATTTTTCTTATTTTAATGAATTTGTGTGCTTAGGCACATACCTATTTTCTTGGCTATCTTGCTTCATTATTCAGATGGAATCAATCTTTTAATTTAAAACATTATTATTAAGAGCAAGACATGAAAGTCTTATCTGAAAGATATATTGTTTTGGCAGTAGATGTAAATCTAAATGTGACTGTCTAGGTACATGACTGTATACTTTAATGGAAGATTTTGTGTATATTTTAGGCACAAAGGAGAAAAGCACTTACCAGAATTTATCATTTAAATTACTAGCATATTTAAAGGCTATTCATACATTTCTTTTACCTCAGTAAGGTCATAAGCGAAGCACAGAAATTAGCTTGTGAAGTGTCTGTCCTTGAAACATTAAAGCAGCTATATTCCAACAGGACTAACTATTCTGGAGTACTACATACAAACCTGGGGCCTACAGTACAAGAAAGACATGGAGCTATTTTAACCTGTCCAGAGAATAGTCACAAGGATGATCAGAGGGCTCCAGCACAACTCATATGAGAAAAAAAAAAAGAAAGGTTGAAGATTTGGGCTTGTTCAGCTTGGAGAAAGAGAAGGCTCCAAGGAGACCTCATTGTAGCCTTCTGGTTTTAAATAGGGCTTGTAAACAGAAACAGACATTTTACGTAATCTGATAGTGATAGTGCAAGGGAGAATGGTTTTAAACTAAAAGAGGGTAGATATAGGTAAGATGTTAGGACACCTAAAGAAAGAGATCCTTTACTCTGGCTCTGGCACAAGCTGCACAGAGGAGCTGTGGATGCCCCACCCCTGCAAATGCACAAGGCCCTGGGCAGCCTGAGCCGGTGGGGGACAGCCCTGCCCATGGCAGGGGTTTGGGGCTGGGTGGGCTTTAAGGTCCCTTCCAACTCAAACCATTCTGTGACTGTGATCTTGTAGTTCTTTTCTAGCTTCTTTCAACAGGTAGGTTTATACAATGCCACTTCCACATTTGTTAACTGTGTACTCACTAGCTATTTGAATATACTGATTTCTTCAGGATTCTGTGAGGTGCTCATCTTCACTTACACTAACTGGTCTATAAGAACACATGCTAAATATTCTCTTTGTGGGACACTTCAGACACTAATCTGTCAAAACTACATTTTGTTTTACTTTTAGTTTGGAGTCTTACAGGTATAGGTATTATCCTTCAGCTCAGCATAATGTAATTGACAGTATTTTACCGAAAATCCAGGACTTTACTGAACTGTTATACCATCCCTCAGACTGACCAACAAACTGACATGACACAATTTCATCTGTACCTCAGGTGAGGATATGTCGTGTAGTTTAACACTTGAGGTGCTCCAAGACACTCAACCCTCAGCAGTTCAGAGCCAGTAAGTTCTTTACTACTCAGTGTCCTGGCAGACACCTTGATCCAGTGACACCTCTGCAATGCCGCAGAGATCCTTTTAAGGCTGGATATTATCTATGGTAATGTATCCTGAAGTCAGAAAGTCATTCATGCTAACAGAATCTTTTAAAATATGCAAGAAGACTCTCTGGTCCCTTAGTTCTTCCCAAAGGGCAATAATGCAGATTTTAAGTGCCAGACTATCACGTGCACATATTGCTGCCCACATAAAGACAGCAAGTATGCTCTGAGAAGAAGGTCATGAAGTACTTTGGTTCCCTATTAAGGAGTGCAAGCACCGCCAGTAAGAAAGAGACATAATTTTGTCATCTCATTGTGTAACTGATCCATATCTAATATGCAGCTTTTATTATTATTAACTGATTTTGTATTTGAACACTGTCATGGGCCTTTTGTCCATCTTTTGGCTTCAAGTCTGTTAATATGGAAGGTAGCTAAACGGACATTCATACAGCCAGTCATCATTTTAGTATTTCCCCGTTTGTAGACATCTCAACTAAAGTTCTCTATAGACAGCAACAATACCATTATATATGTTTTTCCTCAGCCTAAAGCTGGAGCTCTTTCCAGTTTATTTTTTCTTGCTGTTTTGAGCCTTCCTCAACCTCGGTGTCTGCACTTTAAGATATACACTGATCTAGTCTTTTGACAGCTTAACAAAATGTCATTATGTGATTTAACAAAGCAATGTGAGCTTAACAGAGTCATCCTAACATCCATCATAATGATTCAGGATTTAGAAATGGAAAACTGAAATGCAGATAGGCCTTGCGTGCAAAAGGGCTTCATTCTGGCGTAGCCTTTGTCCCCATTAATATCAAATAATGATCTGAATTAAAAAAAAGTTCAAACATTTAGCAGTCTTAGCTACATTCAGAAGGACAGATAACAATTTTTTTTCATTCATATAACAGAGTACATTCAAAGAGTTTTATCAAAATTCCTACCTGGCTTTGAATTTATTTAATTATATTGATATCTTTTATCTAGATGTTAACAAAGTCACATACATGCTGAACTTCAATCAGAAAATCCAGAAGTTTTGTTAAGACACTGAGGCAGAAGAAGAGGACCTATCAGAATATTATACTTAATTACATTTCCACAAGATATCTCAAAAGCTGACCTTTGCCAATTGCTTCTTTTATCACATATTGCAAGAATTATGTTGCTTCTTTAGGATATAGTTGAATTAGATTCTATCAGTTGAAACCATTCAAGTTGTAATTCTGTTGAAGTCAGTGGACTCCAGGGAGGAAAGTGTCAACTAGCAATTAATAGGGTCAATTACATTGGAGCTAAGGGAAGGCAAGTTGATACTTTGGTGAAATAAGTACAGTTATAATAAATGAGGGGAAAAGTTTCAGAGTTTTAAAATGTGGTTCTGAAAATGAATGGCAATTACAATATATTTGATAAGTTTGTGTCCTGCTTTGAACACAGTAGTGTTAGCACCCAAGAGCATCTAGTTGAATTAAACTAGTCTGCTACTGTAGATAGGCTTAATACCGCAAAATTCAGCGGATTCTGTTTTGAAAGGCTTGGCTGATAAGCATTCAGATTTGGGATTATATTTATTGTAACTTGATGATTCTAACCAGTAGCTTAATGAATTGCTGCACTGTGTAAGTCATGACTTTATCTAAAGTACAAGAGCATGAATTAAAAGCTCTATCCACTATACTGTATAGAATCATTCTGGAATGGTTATTTCATCTTAATTGCATGATTGTAATAGTGCTTCGAAATTTACCTTGTACTGAAGAAATATACAGTAGTAAATAGTCCTTTCACTAAAGAGTTTTCAGTATAAATAGGCAAAATGAGTGCTTCAGAAAAAAAAATATTTTTGAAAATAATGGTGGTACTGTTTAACTCAACAAATTGTAGCAGTTTGAAACCTGTCAGAAACTTGTACAGCTATTTCAGGCAATTGGAATCCACTTGTGTAGGGATTTAACAGTTAATGTCTTCCATCAAATGCCCTTTCATTTGTGAACTGCACATCCCTGAAAATACTTCACTAAATAGCTGTTTCATCTTACATATACATTAGACAACACGTAGGAAAGGTTGAAGGGTTGGTTTTGCTTTTTTTTTTTTTGTTTCCAAGCTGTACATAAAGCAAATCAAAAATAAAATCAAACATCCTACCTCAATTTTGAAAGATAATCACCATAAGATGTCATTAATTCATCCAGGAGAGTAGCATTGCACCTTTACATACCAGCTTCTGTCCCTACAGCAAAACACAAGAAAAAATAAATAAATTGATTTGAAGAAGCTCTGTACTCTCTTCATTTTCTTTGTGGCCTCTGGAATAGAAGGGCAATGCCACCTGAGAGATTGTGTTTGGGGTTTGGGCCTACCAATTTTGGATTGCTACAGACACAGGGTTGCATTGTCCATAGTTTACCAGGTTCTCCCACAGAAGGGAAGATCATAGATTTGCAGAATATTGAGAAGATACAAATTGTGCAGCTTATTTTATGGTGCAAGATTGAAAATGCAAAATATGGAGAAGAAAAAAAATATAGTATGAAGTTTAGTAGAGACTTTTTGTACCTTGAACTCAACTAAGTGCTGAGTTACCATGCAGAGTGTGGCATCTCTCATTCAGTTGTTCACTCACGAGAAGCACACACAGAATGACTCATGTTAAGTGACAGGTTTTATACTTTGAAGTGGTGTGAGTTCTGGTACAGCAGTGTTATAATTATGATGACTCTCCCTCTCACTCTCAAACTGAACAAAGGCAAAGCTAAAAGCAGAGACAAATGGAACAAATGATGACGCTTAAGGATGGAAATGCCCGAGGTCACAGGCTAACCATACTGCAGAAACCATCACTAAATGGGAAACTGCAACTTTTCTCAGCTGTGTAACTGCAAATTGCATATGATACTTTTGAGTCCTCAGCTATGACTATGATTCCTTTTCCATAATTAAGACAATGCCACTGGATTCAGTTTCCATCATCCTAAGCCAAACGCCATTCGTGTGCTGCAGAACAGATCAACAAGGGAGAAGAAAAAAACCTTTCATCCTGGTTCTTTAAGGTTAAAAGCATTCTTTGAGTCTATTAACCATCTGGCAATAGCTTTCCACCTTGATTGCAAGTATCCTACAACATTAAATTGAACATTGTTCATGTTATGTCTTTTAAATTTCACTACTGTGAGCCAACAGAAATAAGATTTTTCCATGTCACCACCTAGATTCTTTTCAGGGACACCCAGCAAACATATTGGCTCTTGGTCAGATTTTTGTCAAAGCCTCAAGCAAAGTCGCATCAGAGCACTACTGTTGACAATGGCTTCAAAGTTCAAAGACAGAGACTGCATATATTTTTCCATGAATCTGTTGCCATTCCTTTTCAATCTCTTTCTACTGTTGACTGTTTCAGTATACCGTGACATTGAATACTGCAATTTTAACAACTTCATAGACTCATCAACTCTGCAATAGATGTCCTTCATTACTAAAAACGTGCTTGCAGATACATTCACCAATTTCAGTGGAATTCCTCTGTAATTTATCTAGCATAGCTCAGCATCAAACTTGTTACTTCGGGCTTCAAAAATGGAATATGCCTTAGAATGAGTGCAAAATCTAGATTAGAGGATTTTGCTTGCACAACTCAATTCTACACAGATCTAAATGGAATGATTTATCTTCAAATATAATCAACTCAGAAGTAGAAATTAAAATTCATGAACTTCGTCAAGTTTAGGATTCTTCTTCCCTGTAATAAACATCTGGGAGTAGCCAGTACAATTGCAGCCCTAAAAATTACATGTAAAATGCATACCTAATATTTTAAGCACAAGTCTGTCACAATAATATGAATTTTACTTGAGAAAACTTGAATTTTGAAATCTCGTCCTTCAACCACCTCCACACAGGCACTTCAACATCAACCAAAAAAAAAAAAAAAAA
>VXAB01006374.1:530879-615447 GCA_013399175.1 Odontophorus gujanensis
AAAAAAAAAAAAATTCTAAAAGCTTTGTTTAGAAAGAGATCAGAAAACCAGCACTTATATAAATTCATTATCCACATCAAAATGACTTTTTCGGAAGTAATAGAACAAAAATAAATCAAATGTCCCATTAGATTTCACTCTAGGAATTATATTCTCTTATATATCTTTGACTCTAACCTTGTGACAGCTAAAATTAGCGTTGCATTACTGAAACAGATCATGCACCCTGACTATTATTTTCAGATATCATATGGTAAACATCAATTCATCAGCAGAAATGTTACTGAATATACATTGTTTTTGTGCCCATGAATGTGGTCAAGCTGTCCTTTAAGTTTCGCTATTTTCAGTTTCTATTTAATATTAACTTTTTTAGCAGGGAGGTTGGAACTGGATGGTCTTCAGAGATCATCCCATACAGTTCTGACTGATTTTTCTCAGAGGCAACACAAGAGCTGAAGTCAATAAGCTTTGCAAGTTTGAACCCCGGGCCAATCTCCTTTGATGCGCTTCCCACACACAAAGGGCATTTCTTCCTGCTTGAAAGCAGACATCAGTATGAACAGGTGCCAGACTTTGCACTTGTAGTACCAGTTTCTTTGCCAGTTTTTGTAGTGGAAAATGCTGGAGCCATGATACAAGGCCAAAGATATATTTCATTTGAGCCCATACACACTCCCTGATGTTTCCAAGCTATAAACCCTTGTAGCACTTGGAAAAGTTATATGTTATTATTATTATTATTATTTCAGGTAAAACAATGTGAAAAACCATGTCCTAGCTACACTACGACTATGAAGCTATTGAATGACTTTACTATAGCACAGAGTATAAGCATTTGAACAAATGAAGACTACTAACTGGAGGGGCACAAAGTACTGCATCATGTCATTACTACTCATTTGAAGCCAGATTGGGCTTAAAATTCTCTAGGCTTTGATATTTGGCTTTCCCCTGTTAGAAACTGAAATCAGAAATTGACTTGTTCTGTATGGGAACCAAAAGTGCATGCACAGTAACAATTCTAAGAGGATCAGAGACCTAAAGTAAAACAGGAAGCTAAAAGACAGCACATCCTCAGGACAAAAAATGAAGGGGGAAAGAGTGAAAACATGACAGGATAAGGTGTGTGACGCATACCGGTTCACAGCCTCCTAAAGGTTTTTCCAAGGTCTTCTACTGAAGGGAGAATAATTTAAAGCTGCTCTTATACATCGCTCACTGGGGACATAATTTGGGAAAGGCACTAGAGATGCAACACAGAGTTCAGAGGAAAGAGCTTCCCCTGCACATGATAGGTAACAGTGTTAAAGTCAAACAGCAGTCTGTCAGACCTGTGGGTAAAAATGTAACTAAATATAAGATTTGTGCATCTTAGATAATCTTCTCTATATCTTATAAATAGTAGACCAATAGTTAAATAAAAATAATAGATGTAATTTCTGAATTTTTTCTCCATAATCCTTAATAATACAACAGTAACATCATAAAATTTGATTTATTTATACACAAAATTTATATACAAAAATATTGGAAATGAGACTTAAGATATCTGTTTTATGTACACTGTTGTTGCAGTTTCAACCATAAAATTCCTTTAATAATGGTAACTGAAAGGAATAGTATTCAAGAAGTTTAGACAATCTAACAAAGTGATATATCTCATTGAAAAATCATTAAAAAGATCCTCAGAATGAATTCTAAATTAGAAATGACACGATGACAGATGATAATTTATTCTCTGACACAGAGCAAAGTAGGATTCTGTTGCCTAGAAATGTAAAATAATCAACTCTAAACATCCAAAGTGCAGATTTCAAAGGAAATCCGCTGAAACTGAAAATATTCCTCTCAAATCACAGCTTTCTAATTTTAGCGCAGTAAGTTTTTGTATAATTCATTTTGCTGCTCAAGTTGAAAACAAAATCACCACATTGCAAAAATGTACTGGTTAAAGAAGCAACAATTTTAGGTTTTTAGGGGAAGATAAGTAGACCATTGGTTTGCATACGCACATGTACCTGGCAAGCACACAATAAAGACACTGCAAGATCCAAAATACCCTATACACTCTACATCAATAAAGTAATATATTGTTTATAAGAGATCAAAAATAGGGAAAAAAAAAAAGGATTAAAATTAACATGCAACTTGAATTCATCTCTCCTTGTTTGCTTTCTTTGGGAAAGGCACTACCCTTTGTTATTTTTCCCAGTGCTATACCTTTTGTTCAAAGGTACCATGCTCACTGAACAGACAGATACTATTGTTTTTTCTTAACTAATATTCTTTCTACTGTGTCCCATTCATCAGAATTGTTCACTTCCTCATGGTCCTTTTCAGAGGTGTTCAGCCCTGCAGACTTGTTCAGAAACACAGCAAAAGCCCTTTCCCAAAACCTTGTGAGCTTGTAGCACTGTTCTCATTTTGAAGACAGAAGGAAGACACTGCCACCAGTATCTACTAACTGCATGATCCCAGCTTAACAATGTGGCCCCAGTTGCCAGAGACTGAAGCAATGCACATCACTTTATATTTACTTAGAGAACACAGCTCCTGGATATCAGTCTTTCAAAGCAGCTTTCCACTTCTATAAATCAGACACAGCCTCTCACAAGTCAAGTGTGAAAGATGACTGAGGGTGAGACAAGTTTTGCTGAACTGACTGCAGAGAGATCAACCTCTTTCTGTCTGGTAGCACTTAAAATTCTTTTAGGATCAGAGGCAAATGTCTCATCTTGAAATCTTTGCTTTCGTTTCTCTTTCATTATATGCACTTTGATTCTACAACAAAGCAGGCAGCAGTCTGCCAAATTTCCCTTCTCTATAAAATTCTGACTTACACCCTGAACACCATCTCAAGGTTGTACAAGCAAGCCTCCACTTAATGTCTTTTCTTGATAGTTATTTTGCAAAACCTTCTTCCTTTCAAAAACAGCATCAATTAAAGCCCTTGAAACCATCGTCATCTCTATACACAGGTTTAATACCCTTGAATCACTAACACATCATCTTTCACTGTGCCTATGGTATGGAAGAAAGCACCTTAAGATGTAAATCCCTCTGGACCTACTTGAAGTAGAGTATCAATATGTGTTTTGTCACTGGGTATCACAGCTGTTGACCCCTAGGGATCTTGGGCACAGAGACTGGTCTCCAGCTTTTACACTAACAACTATACACTTCAAACCTGTCCTTCTCTCCATGTCTTTTTCTTCCTTCTCCCGAAGTTTTGAAGACTTTCTCAATTGAACCACTGAAAAAATTTAAAATCTGCCAAAATCACACTGTTTCCTTAACCCAGCCTCTAGTTCATCCAGAGGCACAGATTCAGCATGACACATTTTCTGCACACAGCCACAAAAAGTCAAAAATCATATTGTTCAATGGAAAGCATGGGAAGATAATGCCTAAAATTATCCCAAGTAAAGTCATGCTGAAATTCATTCATCTCCAAGGCATTAAGTAGTAAGTCTACTGTTCTTTTTGTTCTTCACTCATAAACGTAGAGACACAATTTCACACATGATACTGCAATACGGCAGCAGTGCTGGTCCTATAAAAGCATTTGTCATCTTAGGAATGGGATGTTATTTCAATATATTCAATGCTTCAAAATTTTTCCTAAATTTGACTTTTTACCTTCTACCATACAAATCTAGATTCCTTTCAGCCACATAGAGGAATTTAAGTTAAATGGAGATATAGCAACACTAACAGAAAGAGTTTGCAGGCAATGCAAAGGTTCATGAAAATCAACAGGATGCAGAATAAAGTTACTGAATTCTACTGAGTGTATACTAATAGCAACACCAGTTTGATCTCTTCTTTTCATTTAATTAGTTATTGAATAGTCACATTGTTGTGATAAATAAAGTAGTACTCCTTATTCTATTCAGAGATCTGCACACTCCAACTAAAACACTTGCTGTGTTTGCATGACAAAAATCACTGTTATCTAGCACTATGTGTAACAGAGGGAATATATAAAAAAAAAATATGAAGTTTAACTTTCGAGTTAATCTTAGATTTGCAGTGAAAATGTATACTATTCACTTACCACTGTTATTTTAAAGTCTTTCTCCTGGTGCATGTAATGAAAAATGTTGAGGGTCTGAACATAATTCCAAGAAACAATAATATTGTGCATGATCAACACATCCCTGACCAAAACAGGGCAGTATCAAAATGACATAACTGCAGTACTTTTACATGTTTCTAAGTTAGTTCTTAACAAGAGATTTATTACTTTAGACACGTCAACAGCCAGGATTAAAATGCTCACAGACAGAAGCTGTGATTACAAAAGTCATTTTGGAACATAAAATAATGAAGAAAGTCCTGCATAGTTTCTGGAACAGCATTTACCTCATTATGCTAACTAGCTAAACTGCAATTTATTAGAATCATCTACGAAACGTAGCTTCATTATTTTGCTTCCTCAATTTTTGTGCAGTTTTTTTATTTGTTTGTTTTCTCCCTCAAGCTATTGCCATTACTCCTTGGTGTGGAACCAGCCTATTTTGCTTGCATTCACCATACTTGAAACTTGCCATGCCTCGAATCTTGCCATGCCTTGTAGAATTGCAGAAAATTACTATGTAAAGAGATTAAGCAAGAGACTACTCTACAATCTGCTTTTTTTCCTTAGGTGATCCCTAAATTTTTCGCCTTCCTTGAAGGTCCAAGCTGTCAATATCTCCTAACAGAGCTTTAAATCCTCTTCTTGAATTGTGGTCCAAACACAGAAATGTATTTTCCTCTAGTAGGAGATTCCAGATTCTGGCTCACCTCTGGCAAGGAGGCCCTAGAGGCTGGTGCAGTGAGAGAGGGAATGCAATAGTCTCAGTGTCCGCCCAGAAAGCAGCATGAAGGCGTACATGCCAACAACGAAGCTTTAGCTAACATTTTGTGACTGCATTGGAAGATCACACCTAAGGGTTGCTTAATTTCTGTTGATGGGGTACCTTCAAGGATAAGAAGATAATTATGTCAGATGCAGCAGTAGCACTGGAGTAGTGGTTTAATCAAATTACTTCTCTAAACAAATCTTCAAACAAGTCACATTATTAGCTTGCACATATCATTTTCACATGACCAATTTTACATTCTCAGAAGCTGACAAGTACAACAACTGATATAACTGAGTTCATGACTAGTCTAAATAAGAGGATTTAACGGTTAACAAGTCTTTGAATTTTATTTTTGTCACCAAAGGAGGGACTGTTTCTTTGAGTAGTTTTCTTCCAACATCTTATTTAAAATCATCATCTTTAACAGTGCCTAAAATAAACTTTAAAACAGCAAAATATAAACTTCTCATCCTTAGAAACTTATCGCTCATTTTTTTTACAAACTCAACAAATACTCAGTTCTTTTATGCAGTCTTTTGTTCAAAAAATACTTATCAAGAATACTTACATTTTAAATTTGTCAGTTTTATGTCTTTTTTTTTTTAACCCTCTCTCTAAGACTATATGCATTTCCGCAAATTGCCTGGAGGGCAAAACATCTTCAGCACATCACCAAGTGTAATAAACTACCAACCTATCAGCTAAAGCATGCTAATGAAGGAAGCCTGGGACACTTCAGACTAAGGGCTCGTTACAGGTTTTTAAAGAATATAATTGTGCACTTGGGAAGCAGCAACTTCTTAATTACAGTCCTCTGGAGAGTGGGAGGAATCAAAGCGTTGGCATGTCTGGAAGGGACTAGACATAAGTAGCCGAAGTGGTCTAATCCTATCAGAGGAGAAAACACTTGATCTGCACTCCAGAAAGCTCCTAAACTAATTTAGGCACTCTCTAATTAAGTATTTAAAAATTGCTCTCCTCAGTGCACTACTCAGCCTCTGCTCTTCTATCAGCTCCCTCATGTAAATCATCATCAGGGTTAACCAGCACTGATTTTTTACTCTGTACCTCATGCATGCTCTAGTTTCAGTAGAGATAGATGGAATCATGTTGAAGGCACATGGCTGGGGGTCAGAGGTGATGGAAAATGCCAAGCACACTGCAGGTTCTGGGTGTCTCCCACTGGGTACTTCTGCTGAATGCATATACAAATACTGAATGCATTGTACAAGCCTAGAAATAATTTGTTCTCTAGAAATTAGGGTCTGGACATTGGAAAGAACTTATACTTGAGAACTGTGTTGAAGCATATGCTAATTCTATTTAATTCAAAACCTTATCTGATTTTAAAAAGAATTGGAACATCCCTGCATCACAATGGACCAGACTGGAAAAAAAAAATAAAAAAGGAATAGTCACACAGTATCTAAAATGTATCATTTGAAAAGGAATTAAACTACTCATTCTTTGGCCATCAACAACTCTGCAACTTATGGCAATTAGAAATAAGGCAAGATTTTCAAAGATTTCTTATGCTTGTAACACTTGCACACCCATCCTTGTCTAACTCTGGTACCAGCCAAAATCTGGATCTAGGATTTGAAAAAGAAAACACCGATAAAATCTTTACAGAGTAGTGTGAAGCAGCTATTTATTCCAGCTGAGCAGCAGAGTGCTTCCAAGTCATTCAACCTCCAGCAATCTAGAGACCATTTCAAGAGGTTCTGTTCTTTCACACACACCCCACATTTCACAGGGTGGGGAATAACTCCAGAAACATTCAGGAGTACTAACAGCAAGTTCATTTTCTATCTATCCAGCAAAGCACCATATTCATGACCGTTAACAATGCCAGGCTACACCATCCCTGGTATTGTTGGATCATCTGGTTTCTCACTTGAATTTACCTTCATCTGGAACAGGGTAGCAGACCATCATATGGTGTATCTAGGCATCTCACTACTGTGAACATTTTAAAGTGACCCATTTTTTATGAAGAAAAGAAATAAACAAAGATGATACACCGTATAATGAATGAAGCAATCTTAAATTGTAACCCATAATTTTAAGCTAAACTAAGCACTTGCAAGAAGCATCACCAAACTTCTATTGAACTTTGGCAGTAGAAAGACAAATTGTATGAGGCTGGTGTCTCATTAACACAGCCACAGCACAGCAATTCACGAAGGAAGAAAAGAGAGAGGATGAGCTAATTTAGCTCTGGATCCTACTGACAAGAATGTCACGCTCACTCCCCCTCAGCAGTGGGCTTTTAATACAGCTGCATCCAGGATGGTTAGTGGCTGAAGAGAAAAATTGCTGCTGCTGAGACAGAGCAAGCCACTCTCTCATCAGTCTTATTCCTTTTTACTGCATCCCTCTTGGTAGTAGCATATTTCTTCACTTGTTAAAGTATCTTCCTTTTAACCTCATCCTAGTCTGGCTGGAGATAGGATGTATTTGCTTTGTAGGAGAAAAGATAAAATGAGGCATGTTGTAAATTTTGTTTAAAAGTGAAATATTTTTGTGCTTTTTTTCAAAAATATATATATTTATCATTCAGTGAGCAAAGCTAGTTAAAGACATGTTTTGATGCAAATTCTACAGGCGTCACTATCCAGAATATATTGCATACACTTATCACCACTTAGCATGTACTGCTTTCTCTACAGTAAGCAATAGCTTAAGAACATTGCTTCTCCACTTTCCTATCATACAAAACAACCATTTTCATCTTGGGGTCTGTAAACACTTACATAAACTACTTCTATGAGATCCACTCAAAACAACCGGCGAGGCAAAAAAAAAAAAGCAACATACTATTGAAGCAGAACAGTGGAGCTGTTATACAAGGTCTTGTATTTCTACTGTGAGATTCTTAGCAGTCTACAAATAAGCTGGGGGGGAAAAGGTTGAGAATCACTGCAGAAGAGAAATACATCCACATGATATCTGTATGGTCAATAGCAAAATACATTTTTGAGAGAGGTCACTGAGACAAAGGAAGGGATAGCAATATTCACATAAATGTATCCACTAGGCTTTTACTATCTAAAAATACTAAAATAGGAGGTCTGGTGAAAGTCTGAGAAGAATTGCAAGTACCTGTAGTTAATATGATATAGAGAGAAGGTTAACAAGAAAAACACAGTGTAGGTTAACTGGCCAGAAGGTATTCTATTTACAAATAATGGAAGTTTAATAGAGGGAAAAAAAGGCATGAAAACAAGCCAACATTTTATGCTGAACGATTATTAATGCACCAACAGTCTGAACATTAAGATTAGGTTCTATAATGAAGCTAGCAGTCTGTGGAGCTGGTTCAGTCATAAGATTGTTCCCTGCTTAATGTGTGCCATAATCATTAAATATGAAATAGAATATTTGGAAGGCAGAAACAGACACAAAGCAGAACTTCTTAGCAAACAAAAAGCTCCTGTTTTATTCACACTTGAGCATTGCATAACAGGGCAAAAAGAAAAGCAAGTTGCAGTCTCTTCCTATGCCCCACTACAATAACTTCTGAAAAAGCTCCAGTAGTCATACACTCTTCACAGGGACAATCTGCAAAAGCCAGTCTTAGATTAGAAAATAAATCTTTCATGGTCCCATCTACAGTTACTGGATAGAGAAATCTTCCTCATGAGAATAAAGCTGATTGAAACCTGCCTGTAATTTTTCTGGATTACCCTGTAGGATACTAGATTGGAACTGCCAGAAGACAGAACAACAACCCAAAGTAATTTGGCCATGGGTTTGAGTAGTGGGCAAATAAACATCATACAGTTCTGTCATGGTTTTGTGATTTTTGGTACTGGTATTCCACATCATAACATCATGTAGTGCATTTAGAGTTAAAGAGTTAATGCTCCAGCTCCATGGATCATCAATAGTTCCAGGTATACCTGTCTCAGAAGAGAAGAAGAACTACATTCCCCAGAGGACTTTGCGATGCTTTGCATTTTTACGTATTTACGCTCAGAGGTAAAGATAAAAACTGTTGGCAGTCACGGGACTTGCTCTTTCCTTTGGGATGGACTCAGCAGTGGGTGCTCGCTGCCGTCTCGCCTTCAGCGTTAGCGTAAGGCCTTCGGGTTATCGGACACTCTCTCTTGCTCATTTTATTTGATTTATTAGCCTCAATTCCAATTATATTGTATCATATTGTGTTATTTTGCTTTTCGATATCTTATTTAGTAAATTAGCTTTCCTCCTCAGATCGTTGCCGCTGTTTTGTTTCTAGGCCCATCTCCCTTTTCCCTTTCCCCCTTCTCCTTTCCTGGGGCATGGGTCCATGGGTTCCCTGCACCAATCGTCACAGAACCGGGCCGAACCTGCCCGTAAACCGTTGACAAGTTCAGTACAGAAAAGTGAAAAGCTTTGCTTGTGGGTAAGAATAACCCCATGCATCTATAAAGGTTGGAAAGTAAATGGGCTGATTAGCTTGAAGAGATCTTGAGATTACACTGGATTCCAGATTAATATCAATCAGCATTGTACTCTTGTCACAAATAAAGCAAATGACCACATAAATGGAAGCATGTCCACAAGCCTGAGAGAGACTATCCCACTCTAGTCAGCAATGATAAGGCTACTCTTGAAGTACTTAATTCGCTTTTGGGATCAGGAGCGTGTTCAAGAGAAATGTAGAGAATTTGCTGAGACTGTCAGGGTCCACAGCTTGCAATGAGAGACTGAGATCAGGGTTTGCTTAGACTTCTGAAGAAGGAATAATCCACTAGCATCAGCAGCCACCCAGAGAGATGTCTCAAAGACAACAGAACCAAATTGTTTTTGAGAGTGGGGGGCAATATAACAAAGACCAACATCCATGAACTGAATACTGAGAAGTACAGGTTGCAGACGAGAAAAAACTTCACAGGGAGCATAGTGCAATATTCTCACCCAGAGAGGTTGTAATGTATCAGTTACAATGGATTTTCATAACTCACCTGAACAATTCCATTGCTGACCTGGTCACTAATGTCAGCAGAATTTCAGGTACATAGAACAGGCTGGACAACTACTACCTCTGTGATTCTTCAGCTCCCCAGAGGAGAGGTCTCACTAATAATTAATTGGTTTAAGGAAACAGGTGCTTCCATGCAGAATAAAACTGTGTAATTTAATCTTTTTTTTTTCTTTTTTTGGAACCTGCAGAAACATACAAAGCTGCAAATCTTGCTAGCCTTTCAATTGGTTGTAAAAGCTAGGAAAAACTACAGTGAGCTTTCCTTTCTATTTCCCTTAACCAATTAATGTTACAAACAATGCTTCAAAATAAGCATCTGTAGGATTACCCTCAGATTTTGCAGTATGAATAGCAAGTCTTTGAAAATTATGTAGCATGGAGTACAGACCATCATGTACATTAACAACCTTTAGACATTAAGTAGTTAAAGGTAAAAGTAAAATAAAGCAGTAAATTTCAAAGTGGCTATTACAGGCTGGGAGAGAAACTAAGCATGAGGGAATAGTTAAGAAAATAGATCCAGGCACTACGTGATTGGTAACGTAGGTCTCAAATAAGTGGTTGGCAGAGTTTTTTTTTAAATCATTTTCAGTAGTGGAGTAATTTATATAAACAAGATAGGATTCTAAGTGAAGTTGCTTTACTGACACACAGTCAGTATAAGTGCCAAGAAAAAAATAATACAAGATTTCTGTCGTTGTTTTGTCTTCAATATACATGCAATGGCTTATTTAGAACAACCCTCTCACTCTTACAGTTGCAGTTTCACATTTCCAAGTGCACCGAACAGCATCAGAATTAGGAACGTTGCAAAAACGGTAAGAAAAAAGTAGTTCAAGGTATTTGACTAAGCACAAAGCAGGAATTACAATACTTGACATTCCATAGAGAGCTTGTTATTTTGGAAAGTTTCACAAGTTCAAGACTTGCATACTATTCACTGGGTAAACATCCAAAATTACCAAGGCTTATCTCAATAGAAATGCTTTGTGAATAGCTGAGATCTAACCACCTACATCATATCTGAAGACTAGCTCAAGCGTGGTACAAGCCACAGATGAAATAATACATATCCCTCTCCTTGCTCCCACCTCTCTCTTGGGAGCAGCGTGGATGAAGATTTTATCAGAAAGACTGCAATAGCTTCAAAGGCAAAGAAAGGAATGAGTTTTGGTGGGTTAACTCAGCAGGCAGCTCAGCACCACAGTTGTTCATGCACTCCATTCCAATGAGATAGAGGAGACAATAGGAGAAAAGGTAAAACTTGTGTGTTGAGATAAAGACAGTTTAGCAAGAAAGAAAAGGAAGGGAAAATAATAATAGTGATGATAAAAAAATAAACAAACAAGGGATACACAGTGCTATTGCTTACCACACACTCAGAAATGCCCAGAGAGGCTGTGGAGTCTCCTTCCCTGGAGGCGTTCAAGACCCGCCTGGACACCTACCTGTGCAACCTGGGCTAGGGAGCTGCTTTGGCAGGGGGTTGGACTCCATGACCTCTAGAGGCCCCTTCCAACCACTACAATTCTGCAATTCTGTGGTTCTGTGAAAATGCCCATCCAGACCCAAGCAGCAGCCGCCCCTAGAAGACAACTCTCCCCAGTTTTATTGTTGAGCATAATGCCAAAGGGTATGAGACATCCCTTTGGCCAATCTAGGTCAGACGTACTGGTTCTATCCCTATCACCAGGTCCTTGTGCACTCCCAGCATTTTTATTGTTTGGGTAGTAAGAGAAGCTGAAAAGTTCTTGATTTAGTACCACTCAACAACAACTAAAATATCCATGTGTTATCTACATTATTCTCATCCTAGACAGCACAGCACCATACCAGCTACTAGAAGGAACATTAATTCCATCCCATCTGAAACCAGGACAGTTGTAAAGACCATTCCATACTACAGCTAAAAACTGTTCAGCATCCTCATAAGGATCAACATTCATTTCTAAAGTTCAGAATCTCTATCTTTCAAGAGCACATTCTGTTGAAGGGCTAGCTTGTAGCACAGTGTTCCTGTTCATGGGTGCTTCAGCTTGGGGGTGGATAGCATTTCTGAATAACATCTCAGGAGACCAGAGTTGAGTAAATCTTGTCCTGTATTTACAATCTGTACTGTTGCACGGGACAAATAAAAAAAGTGACATTTGTTCCCTGCTTGATGTTCCAATGCAAACAGTATGATGTGAATAAAATCAGTCTTATTTACCAAATTAGAAAAGTGCTTGAATTTTATCAGTAAATATATGAAGGCAGAAAAATGAGTGATGAGTTAAGAGACTTGAAGAACTTGATTTCTAAATGAAAGCTGAACAGTAGCAATTCTCAGAGGGTGATGACACACTAGGAACTAGCCCAGAGAGGTTGTGGATGCCCCATCCCTGGAGGCATTCAAAGCAAGGCTTGGATGTGGCTCTGGGCAGCCTGGTTTAAGGGTCAGCGACCCTGCCCACAGCAGGGGAGTTGAAACTAGATAATCTTCAAGGTTTTTTTCAACCCAGGCCATTCTATGATATGATTCTATGATTAATCCCCAGTAACAAGACTTAACAGTACGAACTCTTGTGAATGAAAGAAAGTACAGATTACAAGTGACCAGCTCCTTCTGACACACTATCTAGAAGTACATGGATTTGTACACTTAAAAGAACAGCAGCTTGGAGCCAAAAAAGTTTTTACTGAGGCAGCACAGGGGAGGGAAGCAATAGGGCTGCATGGCCAGATACATTGTATTGCACAGCAAGAAGCGGCCTACAAACCTGGAAGGGCTTTCTGATGAGCCAAAGCCAACATTTCTGATGCTGCTGCCAATGCAGACAGACATTATAAACAGTTAGAGAATGCCAACAGAATACAATACAGAGGAGTTCTCATTTACACTATTTAGCACGTAAAACATTTCTAAATAATATTGTTTATCTACCACTACAGTGAAATCCTGAGCTAGTTAAAATTTAAGAGAGCATGACAAGGAAAATGAACCTAAGGTGCTGCTAAGAGGAATTTTTAGTGACCATGAACATGAAGCAAACACTTCAAAAACAATTAAGAAAAGATTTCTCCATGTTTTTACCCAGTGCACAAAAAAAACATCCTTAGTTAATACCTTGAAGGATCAGTAGGGAGATTGTCATTCTTCTTTCAAGTTCTAAAGCTGACAGAGACAAAAGTATTACTTCTGCCATCATAAATAAGTCAACACCTTAAATAATCAATTAACAAGACAAGCCGGTAGCTAAAGATGCTGACATAAACAACCAGGAGTAAAAGTGACAATTCTTTTCCCTCTAAGAATCTAAAGATTTGGATGATGCCTTCTTAGAGGGAAGAGAAAAGAATTGTCACTTTTACTCCTGTTTTTTTATGGCAACATCTTCAGCTATCTAAATGTCAAGTAAAAGGCACGATTGTATTACAAGCAAATAATATGCCTAACTTAGAAAATATGCATCTCTATTTAGATAATAAAATTCTAGCTGTGATGAATCCACCTCAGAGGGAAAGTCTCCAACAGCAGGATACCTTCAGCCATAAGTTCTCATAATATATGATGAATAACAACAGATTATCAAGATAAATCAGGTCCCTAATATAAAAAAACAACTACTGATACTATTTCTGAAAGGTATAACTGGTCTTAATGAAACTATATGGATATACTTCTGCTCATAAGTGATGAGCTACCAAGAGCATCACAAAGATGTAAGACTTAACTGAAGTTCTGTAGGCTAGCTAGTGATTTATTGACAGCAAAGAGACTGATACCAACAGTATCCCCAAGCAGTATGTAGGTGTTGTATGACTGTAATTTTGTAGAAATATGGATCTTCATCCAAGAGCAGAAGTCTAGGAATGGGTTAGCAAAGCACACACAACATGAGGCCAGTGCAGAATAAGTAAGCCACTGAGCTATATGCCAGCTGTCTCCCACGAACCTAAACTAAGAGCTCTAAACTAGAAAAAAAATCAATTTATTTCTTGCCATCATCTAAAGAAGAATACAGCCTCCACATCTTCCCCTGTTTATAACAAAACTCAGGTCAGTTCTCCCCTTTTCACATGTCCTGTAGCTGCGAAGGAAGGATTAGCCATAGATAATATGTGTTCCAAATCATGTGAAGCTGTACCTGGTGCTAGAAACATTTTTCAAGCTGGAAGCTTTATATATGCCATTTTCTTGTGATCCCATTTTTCTACAAGAGCTAGATTTGTTTTGACACTGAAGCGCAAGGGAGACAATTTTAAAGTTATATACCTATTTATTGCTTGAATTTTGTTACACTTCAGGCTTTGTCACAATTTTGCTCTTTTACTCTATGTAATTTTGTAAGAACTGTCGTGCAGTGTCAAAGTTCCCATTTTAACAGAATCTCTAGTGAATACGAAGGCTGAAGCAATACCTGGATCTAAAAACTGAACACCATACCATTCTAGATGACTGTAATCACTACTATATCAGAGTAAGGAAATGTTTAAACATCGCTGCAGTGTCACATGGCATTTTATATGGGTACCTATGCTTCAAAGCAAAAAGTTACAAAAGGGTTGCACATATATCTTTCTTTTCCCTTGGCTTCAAATGCATTTAGATGTAGCCCCTTTGAAGTTTGCCTTTTGGAGCAATGACTTCGTTGATAAATACAAGTAATCATCCACTGTCATGATTAACATGAATTCCACAAGTATTCAGAAAACATCTATTGCTTAACAAATCAATAAACAGATTAGCTTCAAGCAACCTCCTTTTTTATTACCTTCTGATATTCACAGGTAATGAATCGCTGGTTCAGTTCTCTTAGAGTTTCCTGTTCAGTGTTGCTCCCTTAACAGGGGGGCAATTCTCATAGAATTCTTAGCTAGGGAGAAAAAGTTTTCTAAAGAGAGTGGATAATCCAGAAGAGAGATGGTGGTCAGTCAATCCACAAAGAGAAAAAAACAGTAAATAATTATGTGAAAGCAATGTATTTCATTTCCGTTGAACACTTATGTAAACTGCGATTGATTTTTTTCTCCAAGTAATATCAATGACATTTTTCAGCACAGCATATATGGTGCCAGAAATGCTGTTGCTTTTGATACTGACCTAATTTACAAAAATGCAACCACAAGTCATGTAAACAGAAATAGAAATACCAAAATATAACCAAAATTCTCGAAATAATTTGGTAAGAATAGGTGAACAACACAAAGGCCATTCCCACAACACATGGCCACATCTGACTGACAGCAACCTGAAAGACAAACCACATTACAGGCAATTGAAACATTACTTGAAACAAGAGCTCTCTGTTAAACAGTTTTGACTATATTGCCCCCTTTGTATGTGCACTGGGGCTTCTTTTTTATTTTGCTAGTTTTTGTGTTCTCTCGTCAGCAGTGAAAAGGAAGGAAAGCTAGAGACCAAATTCCTACGCATCTCTATTCCCTCCACTCAAAGCAAGGAGAGAAGGGCGTGGGCTGGCAGAAGAAAGATTGTGCATAAACAAGGTTTGTTAAGACCACATTTTAACAAAAAAGTATGTTTTTCTGGATGGTGGTGCATGCATCTGCAGCATCTCAAGGGAAGATGTTTGAGTACTTTGAGATCTTGAAGAGCTTAGTAGTAGTTGTTTTCAACAATAACTACTTAAAAAAAGAAAAAAGCTCTCCATGTTCAACAATATATAAGAAAAGCCACTCTCTTGGAATATTTTAAGAATTTTCCACAAATCAGTTGTGGCTAGTATACCTTTCACTATAGAGTTTGAATATTAGGAAGATCAAGACCCTCATTACAATTATTTGAATTTCTCTTGCCTCCAATGAATCCTATCCATCAGCCAATGACAAAAGACCAAGATTTATACGCAAAATTTGTACAATTGCAGTTACCTAGAGTCATCAATTCAGAATTACACATATCTGAGCAATGTACATTTTTTCATTAAAGAGAAGGAAATAAGTTTACTTGCAGAAAATAAGAATCTCTTCTTTTGCCTTCGCTACCTTGAACATACTAGCGTGTACCTGTAATAACACATACAATTTGAATAATGCATAATTATAATTCTTGAAAGAATGATAAATACTATCAATAATTACAAAAAAAAAAAAATACTTCCAGGGAAGACTTTCAATCTTCAAAAGACTTCAGTAAATTCACAAGCAGGAGAGAGAGACCGGATGTGAAATGTATCAAACAATGTTTTCACAGAGCTCTGGTCAATTTACTCCTTTGAGACTCTGTGGGACAGCATCCAAATCCTCCTCAGGACACTCCAGTTTCTTAAGGCCACCAGATTGCTGCGAAAATCAGTAGTTGGCAAAGTTTAAAACACTATACAGCTTCAGTCCTCTTCTTTACTGAGTGCCTTCAGACTAAAAACCTAGCAGAACTCCTTGGGTAGTCTTTTTTTCTTAAAACAATCTCCAGGGTACTGATGAGTTTCTCCCCAGCTAACTCCTTTCCTGACTCTGCTCATCAAAAACTACATTTTTCCATCCTTTGAGGACCTGTTGTTCCTTTTATAGTTGAACAAATAATTCCTGCGGTGCATAACCAGGCCATTTCAACAAAATCCCACAGTGACCTCAACACAATGCACATCAGGGTGATTCTTGACCACCCAGCCTATGAACCATCACATAGTTCAGTAAGTTTAAAAACACAAGCCATACCTCAACCAGAAACTGTACATCCTCTACCTTGCCCTTTTGTTGATTTTTGCCAAATTAACACCCCACTGCAAGTGCAATGGTTGCCATCATTTGATTAAGCGTTTCACAGGTTTCACTGTAGGAAGCTTGGCTAAATAGTAGATGGCAGATAAGCAGTTTTTGTTTACACATTTTTGTTGCTCCAGGGCAGGAGATAAACATAACATTGTGCTGGCCTTTTTCACTATCTAGAAAACATGTCAACTGTGTGGTCAGATAAAGGTATCCAAGGAAAAGGTTGTTTGATTCTTAAAAGGAAATACTTCACAAGGAAAATCATTTGTTTCTTATAGGAAGCACTAATCCTACTTAAGTCAGTGGGCAATGAATAAGTGAAGAGAAGCAAGTCAAAACAAGACACTGTGGCTGAAAAAGACCACTAAAATAACCTAGTCCAGCCATCAACACAGCACCACCATGTCCACTAAATCATGTCCCTCACTGCCACATCTCAAACACTCCCAGGGTCAGTAACTCCATCACTTCCCAAGCAGCCTGTTCCAGTGTCTCACCATTCTTTCTGAGAAGAAATGTTTCCAAATATCCAACCTGATATTCATCTTCCCTAGTACAATTTTAGACCACTATCTCTCATGCTATCATAAAGCAGGTCTGCTGAACAATTCCTACAGTCTACTGGTCTAGAGTACTACACTCCAAGCATCATTTAGCAAAGCCATCCCACCATATTTGCAAGGCCTAGATCAACAAATCTCCTCATTATCCACAGATACAACCTGTGCAAGGAGGGGTGCTCGTGCTGAAGCACAAATGGCTTCTAAGACAGAGAGGAAAGCATCTGCTGAGATGCGACAACCTCCAGGCAGGCAGAAACATTTGTTTGGTGAAGGCTTTGAATTCCTCAGAGGAGCCAAGAAATTGTGGCTTTTCCTACTCCAAATTATTTTCTAGGACATTTCTTGTCCTGTCTCAAGAGCTCTGAAAATTTCTTGTTCATGGGTCATCAATACGTAACGTTCTGTGAGCCTGCCTTCAGAGCAGAATCAGGTTTCATCCAGCTCCCAGAAAAAGGAAAAACATGATCTCAAGCTACAGGAAAATAAAAGGTAACGGGGGATATAGCATGGAAGTAAACAGTAAACTGTCACTAATCAAGTGTTTTGGAGCTGGAGTTACCTTCGACACCTTTGATTCTAATTCCTCCTCAATCATCTTAACATGGAATGGTGATGCCCTTGCTGTAACCTGGCAGCTAACAGAGCCTCACAGAGCTGTCAGCAAGGCATCACAGTGATGCTCCAGTTGCTTCTCCTCTGAGGGTTTAAAAGAGACACCTCCCACTCTGAGGAAGGGTATCAGTCTTCTGAATATTGAGAGCTAGACGATACCACTTCAGGGACCATGCTCTGTGCTGCACAATCTGTAGTATTCTTGGCAAGATATTTTCTTATTGAAGGTGTTGGTGGCCAGAAATGAAAACTCGCTTTAATGGATTGGGAATAAGAAAAAATACAACACTTCATAAGAATTGCTTGGTTATTTTCAATAGCAGTGACTTTGAGGCATACGTTAAAATAACTGATCTTTTCTTAAAGTTGGACAGACTTTCTAGCATACTTAGAACATATGCAGATTGGAAAACTTTCCACTGGTCTTTGTTCTGCATTACCAAATGCTTGAAAAGACAGAACACTTTCACCTCTTTAAGAAAAGACAGTAGTCTTCGCAGAACTGAATTTGTTGCCATGCCATTTCTTGTAGATCATAATTTTTTTAGGAGCTGGACTCTGTGATCATTACGAGTCCCTTCCAACTCAGGATATTCAGTGATTTTAGGAACAGGTTGCTTTCAGCCTGAAGTTAAAAATACATGCATCCAGCACACGTTACACATAGAACATCACCGAGGGGAAAAAAAAATCACCATGACCAAAAAAGCTTCAAGCATATAAGAGGCAAAATTCTGCTAAGCTTCAATATTTAGGAGAGTGTGGAAGGGAAGATATCCCTATAGAGCTGCATCTCATAGAATAAACAGATTGTGGTCTCTAGTAAGATAAATGTTGCCTCTCTCTTTCAGCAAAATCCCTCCTTTTACTGATTCCTAAGGGAAGGGGCAGAAATAGGGCAGACTTCTGCTGAGGCAGCGCTCTTTCCAGGAAGTTTTCCTTGTTCCTCTCCCTGCACTAGAGGCATGCCCAAAACCACTGGAAATCTTGCCTAACTAGGAGGAATCATTAGTATTGCAAACCAAAGAGAAAGACCAACTGAGGGGAAAAAAGAGGAGAAGAAAAGACCATTCCTCTTATTCAAGCTGTTAAGCATGTCAGCATACCCACTAGAAAGTACTCCTCTGCTCTCATGTCTTTTAGAAGGCGGATTCTATGTTTGGCACTCCTAATGATGTAAACTCCTCTGCTGGAAAACACATTCCATAGGCAGGTTACAGAGCACTGCAAGGGCAAAGGGAGCATCTCAAGCAGAGTGCAGGCTGGGGTGAAGAAGATCTAGAGATTTGCTCTGAGCTCCCTCCTGTCCATTTCCTGTGGGAGGTAGGACAAGGCATTAGCCTTCCAATATTTTCTCTCTCTGTCTCTCTTTCATTGTGGCTTATTTTGTATTTTTTTAAAGTAGAGTATAACATTAGGCTTTGACATTGAGAATTGGTGTTTAAAGGGATTTAGTGTTAGATTATATAAAAACATACAAATCAATAAGTCTGACTGTTAGCCACCATTTACTAATATGCATTTATTCCGTCCAGAGAGGGACAGTAATGCCACCAGATCCGCATATCAGCTGACAGTAGTTTCACCCCTTTCAGTAAGATAGAGCAGAATAACAGCATACTTAAAAAGGAATATCTGTCACCCGCAGTATGAGTAACACTCGTCCTGTCCCTGGCTGTGAAAGCAGAGAATTAGAGAGATAATTAACAATAGATTGCCATTTGTCAGTTTACAAACTGAAATAAGTATTTTCAAGATGTTAGCAGCATCATGTAGCTTGTCTTGGAGAGCTCAGAGCCCTCAGATTTAAGGCCTTCACATCCAACTGTTACAGAATAGACAGCTGGTTATTTCAAGTTATTCAGTTATCACAATTAATGATAGTTGGTAAGCCAGAAGTCAAAAAATTGAGAACAGGATCATTACTGATGCTGAGAAAATAAGTCTTCAATTTCTTATGCAACAATAAATAAAAGCACTACTCCTAGGAAAAAAGCTGCTTTAAAGTGAAATACTGAGCAAGTAGTTATGTTCTCATCACACAGACGTGTTTACAGTAACTGCAAGAAACAGAGTACTAAACTTCATTGTGTCTTTAGGCTTCTGTAAATCAATACCGCAAAATTAAGTTTGTCCCGTAACGAACTAGACTCAGTTGGCTCTTCATTTAAGAGAATTTGCCAAGGAATGGTACGCCTCCAGTAAGCATACCCAGGGCTTCTGATCACAGATCTGCACCTTGAATCTTACACCGAAGCTGAAGGCATTTCATTTAGGCTCCAGGCTATTCATACAGCACTGGTATCACTGGGTGACACTAACTTCTGCTCCATAGGGGAACCATTAACTCCTCTCCTTGTTACTATAGGAATTGAGCGTACATTTATTACATTTGTGCAGCAATATGAAAAATTAATAAGCAGCAGAGTAGAACAGATTCAAAAAACTTTCATGCAGAACTCTTGGGAGGTACTGAGACTGAGAACAAGGTTTTGATAGTCACCTGCTTTATTCTGAGAGGCCCTAAAGCAAATCAAGTGTTGGATTGCTGTGCCATAAGGATGGTTTGGATGTTGCCTTGCTGTAAAGTTCATTCTTTTCAATCTGAGTAGCAGAGGGCAACATGATAATTTATAGTGGCTGGCAGACTCCATGGAAAGGAGAAGGGAAGACTAAATCTCTGACCTAGACTCTCACATGAACTTACCCTTCCCATTAATTAAGGTACTAGCCTGTAGCTAACATACCCTCATTTTTTTAAGGCTTGAGAGACAAGAAAGATCCTTATAGACAAGAGCAGCACAGCAGTAGCAAGCTTCATTGCCGCTTCTGAAGAAACCCTTATCTGTATGTTACACAGTACATACATCTGTATGCTGTGCTGGTCCAGAAAGCTCCATGAGAACATCAACTGGCTCTATCTTCATTAGCCATAAAGTCCACAATCCATAAACAGATCTGCTCCCACACAATAGACTCATCTTACTAATCTTTTTTTTTAAATCTTTGAATAAAAGAAAAAAGTCTTGCTGCTTGGCTGTCAAAAATCTTATAGCATAAACTACTAAGAGTAACCACGAGCAGAATCTTTACAGAAGAAAGTGCTTTCAAGTCCCCACTTCCTTAAATGTCATTTCAACAGGCTGGTTGGTACAGGTCATTCTTCCTTCCCTGTAGTAACTTAGCTTTTGCTGTTCTGATGACTGTCTTCTCTCTGAAGGAGTTTGCTTTCAGCTGGTCTCTGAGGAACAATGTGCCAACCAGGAAAGCAGACCAAGGGCTCACATTGTTCTACGCACTCATTGTTTTCTCTATCCAATTGCTACTACCACCTGCCATGACAGAGCACACAATGGTAATGAGTAAATATCAGTTACAAAAAGAGTGGGAAAATATCTTTCTTGCTACCAGACCTTTAATAATACACTTACTGTATTGCTGTATTTATAAAAGGAATATCTCAGACTATTAACAACCAAAAACTGTCTTCTTTACAGAGTACTTTTTCTCGCTACATTTTTTTCAAACAGCCAAAATAGTCTTCTGAACCAAGCTTTATAGACTGTTAATATAAATCATGCATACTTGCAAGTTCATTTCTATCAAAACCATCCCACGGATCCAATTTCTTTTTTTCTGAAAAAACACACACTAACCTTTTCTTGCAACTAAAACTAACTACAGTTAAATCCAATTTGAAGACCGTTTTATAAGGATGAATGACCAACTGTCATATTCGCCTTCTAGTAAACATCTTTTAGAATCTGATCTTCGATAAAAAAACATAGGGACATTTTCCCTTACATTACTCTGAGATACTTAAATTTGAAAAGCTATTTGTGACAAGCACCAATGGTTTTCTGAAACTGGTGCACAATGCATCAAGCAAAGAATAGCATTTCTATGGCAACTGTCTCATCACATTTCAGAAATGGAAGAACAAGAGGCACTCGGCTTCTATGTTTTTAATTTCCTTAGTAGTATCTTGTCCTTCCATTCACCTAAAATATCATGAGCAAGGTAGTAGAAGGACACTTTTCAACTGAGCTTTGTAGAAGTTATCAAGAGCTTGGCCATTTGCACATTAAGGCTTTGAACCAACAGTACCACAAGACCTGTGTTATTACTGCTTTCTGCTACTGATCCATAGCAAGACACAGTCGACTATAACTGCCATTTGCTTAGGACATCCGGCTGCCAAGGATAACAAACAGGACACAGCCCACTTTATTTATGCTAGAAGTACTTCTAACAAACCCAGTCACCGCAACTCTGGATTGGCAGCTCCACCAACCAAGAGAGAAAAAGGTATATACAACTCATCCCAGCAGAGCAGCTGCCATTGCCTCTGCCCTAATGGAAGCAGCCCAAATGTCCTCTGGCTTTCCAGCCTAATTCAGTTCCTCCTGCCTACACCTCCCCTTCACCCTCAAGGCAGCATTAGTCACATTTCTTCCTACGCTTCAGAGAAGATCTGAGCCAGCTCTGTCACGCCATAAGCAGCTTGCTTATGGCAACCTTGAATCATACCTTTACCCCAAAGAATAGCAGAAAGATATTGTTCATATTTGTTCTGTTCTTTTAATTGTTTCACTTCAGTGTGTCTCATGCACACTGTGTGAGATCTGGAGTCAGACCACCATGAAAGACTGAGGAACCTCAGTAGCAGTGAGAATGCCCTTCGTGCTGCTGGCTTACTTGTTTGCACCTGTGATCACTCAGACTGCAGTGATCTGAATGCAGAGTCAAGCTGCTCAATTTTAGAGACTGAGGAAGCGACAAAGTATATTTTTAGCAAGCAAAGCAGTTTAGATATTCAGGAAAGACCTGAAAACCTCTCTCTCTTTTTCTCTCTCAGATGGATACCTTAATGCCCCTAGATAGAGAAAAATATTGAGAACACTTTATTCTTTTTTGATAAGGACTATAAACAGATTCATCCCATTTTTGCACCTCAAACCAGATATCATGGAAAAGAAAGATCATCAATCAACCATTTCAGCTTTCAAGAGTTTTCTTGATAAATGTTCAAATTCTTACTGTTTTTAAGACTGAAATTTGTCAGTCACAACCCCCACATTTCTTCATGCTTTGTTCAAAACGCAAAATACGTAATCTTGTGTGTTAAGGAACCTTTGCAAATCTTTCACAAAATAAGCAGTTTCTGCCTTATTTCACTTTTCTTTTGTTCAAGTGCTGAGTAGCTTCAGCATGCTCAGACTTAGAAAGATTGCACTGGCATGCTCTAAACTATAACATGCATTGCAATGGACTTTGCTTCCAACTCTTGCTACCCTGCCCCAACCATGTTATGGAGTCAAAGGAGCCCAGAGGAAAACTGCTTAGGAGAAACTCATAGTGTTTCCTAGGTAAAGTTTCTTCCTATCCCTTATAAGGACAATTTTTCAAGGCATAGGGTTAGTACTCCCGTACATTATCCTGCTTGCAGTAAAGTTGGAGTTCAGCTTAATCCTTACGAGTCCTTTGCAAATCAGGATATTTTATGTTTGTCCCACTAATACAAACCTATGGGGTTTGGATGTGAATTTTCAGTCTTTGCATGTGTCCCCCCAGTCACACTATGTATACTACAAACCCTATTACCCTTGAGATGGCATTTTGGTACTTGACGTTACTTACTTTAAAATGACCTTTTCAGTAATAAGTTAAGTTATTTTAAATATTTTCATTAGATACCTAATTTATTGCCTAAACTAGTAGTCCAGCAAATTAATTAAAAGAAAAAACTTCTTCAATCCCATAAAACATGTTTGCTTAGCAAACTTCTCTGCTGATTTGTAATTAAGGAGAACATGTTCCATATACAAGTCTTCCTAACGATCTCTTTCCCCATCATGTAACATTAGCTATAAGCTTATATTCATTGCAGGAATAAGATTGTTTATACTTAAATACTTTCCAACAAAAATTAATACAGTCATGTAATTGTCTCTCTAAAAAGTTATACTTATTACAGAAATGCATTAAGCATCTCGTTGCACCACTACTGCTTCATGCTGTAGCATTATGTAAATCAGTAGCTATGCATAATTTTTTTCTATTTTGAATCCTATAAAACTCATTAGATAATGAAATAATTGCTATTCTATTAACAAATCAATGTTAGTGTTGCAGAACCAATGTCACTACTGTAGAAAACACTGCTCAGCCACCTTCCACTGTAGCATGCCAGAAAGGATTTAGGGGTCTTGACTCTCCTCCAGGGAAAAGATGACCCAGAGAGGACCTTCATCATCTTCAACTCTTAAACTCAGCAGAATTTCATTCGCTAGGGGAAATTAGGACTGGATGTTAGGAAATACTTCTCCAAAACAGTGGTCAGGCGCTGGAATGTACTGCTCAGGGAGATGGTGGAGTCACCAACCCTGGAGGTATTCAAGGAATGTTTAGACGTTGTGTTGAGGGATATGGTTTACTGAGAATGATTGGAGATAGGTGGACAGTTGAGCTGGATGATCTTGTAGGTCTTTTCCAACCTTTGTGATTTTATGATTCACAGAAAATGAATACAAGATTGACCCCCCTTCAGTGTAGTTATACATAACCCACTTAATTATTGGATCCCTGTGACACCCAGCTTTAGGCAGTTCAAGGGAGACTCGAGCAAGGAACTATTCTTAGGTGCAGTGGAAAGGGCAGATATGTTTCAAAATACAAAGTTTCCTACATTTCAGGGTGCACAGGTCCTAGATATCCCTTACAAATCATTTTTAAACACAAAGTAACTGCAGAGTAACTACCAAAGGTCCCCTCCCCTTGTACAATGTCATCACTGGAATGGAGGAACTCGAAAATGCGGTACAGTATTTGAGGGACTTATAAATGTGACAGATGCATTCAAGTTATTACTTGAAAAATCTTTTGAAAAGTCTTTCGCTTGCCGGGATTATCAAACGTGATAACATGCAGGAAATACTATGTGTTTTCCGTTAAAACAATGCCTCCCACTAGTCTAATAGTTATAACCTTTAAATCTCATTCTCTAAGCCAAAGGAATGAGCCCAAATTACAGCAATTTGTCAGACAGTATTTTGAGATTGTGCAACTGAATACAAAAAATAGCAGTAATCCGATGATGAGAAAGGTAAAAGTTTGGTCTTTTCTTGGCATATGTTTTTCCAACAATCCCCCTTTCAGTGGCAAAACAGTACTATCATCTTGAATCTACAAAGAAATTTTAAACAAGTCAAATGGATACTACCTGCAGATAAAGTTATTAAAAAATATTTCTGCATTAATTGAAGTATAAATTTATAGAAACCATTGCTTGACTTAATACATTTTACCCAGTTTTAAGAGAGTAAGCATAGCTGAACTGAAAACACCAAGAAGCCAGTTCAGCAGCATATAATACCAAAAATAACTTTCTATGACTGATTAATTAAAAATAAAAATAAAAAAGCTAAGAACAAACAAATGCTACTTCAAATAAATACAGATTAAACATAAAATCCCTTGAAATCTATTGCAAGTACCAGCAAGTTAAATAGGTTAGTTTGTAAAAAGAGAAAGACACAGCATACTAGCTTCCCATTATTAAGCCCAGATCAACTTCAGGCAGAACTGCTTATTTCAAAATAATTGTCCAAAGAGCTTCTCCAAGCTATCCATGTTTTCTGAATAATCCTATTCAGAATAATCCATATCCTATTCACTTAGGAGGAAGGATGTGAAAGTTACTTGAAGTAACTCCTAAGAGTATCAGTTTTGGAAGGGCAGTATATCCAAAAGCTACATAGCAAGGATAACCTTGAGCCCAAGATATCACAGAATCAAACCCTGCCCACATCCAGAAAATGCTAAAAAAAGACTGTACTACATACAGACTTCTGTTTTCCAAGTTAATAGACATACATACAGTTTTTGCATCTATGTGTACCTCAAAGTTGCAGACAAGTAGCAAACACTTCACAGTTAAGGTTTCCGCTACCAAAGGAAACCAAGGTCTTCCTGGTGATCCCCAATGCTCACACATCTGCTGCAATTTCCTTTAAGAAAAATTTCCACTGGAAATTAATTAAAACACTGAGACTTTTCATTTAGGGTACTTTCTGATGAAGCTACCAAAATTTAAAGCTTCTGACTTCTGAGACACATTGTTCTTTCCCCAGAATCAGAAGGCAGTCACAATCCATAGTATTTACAGAGGCATATTAAATTAAAAAAATCTCTTGCTGCTTGCAGTTTTGTCTCCTTGAAATTAGAAGCACTTGTGTAGTTTAAAAGAAGAAAATAGCCACACTTCACCATGATAGACGCTGGCTTTCAGCACATTCCACTGTCCACAGCACATTTTAAAAACGTGTGTTCAAGCATGCAAATCCTTTGAGATTTTAATTACAGTGATGTAGACTTACTAGAAGTTCTTCTTAGTTCCATATACTAGAACACTGCATCACATCTAAGGTTTTCATATTCTCACTTATGATAAACTGTTTAATACAAAAAGGATAAAATACAACTGGTACCATATCTCATTTTCTAATTAGAAAACTGATTTAGATTTTTAATGTCAAAAGGATTACAGGAAAGCACCTACCTAATAAGCAAGGAGTTACCATGGATTGAATGAGATGAAGGCTTAGATCATTATTGCCTGTCCATTGAGTTCTCTTCTATGAATGTAAAGGTAGACAGTGAACACCTATGGGATAAATTTCCCAGGAGAAATGGTCTCAACATTAACACTACAAATTTGCCTGTAAGCTTGTTGTGATTGATAGGCTTATTATGAGAACCACTTCTTGCATGCCCTTGATTAGCATTGATGAAGCATTGTGACTGCAACATCCCCATAGCTTTTAAATAGTTCTACAACCTTCTTGGACCACTGCGTAACACTATTGTAGACATAATAGATGTTCGGTTTGAAAGTTCCTCTGCCAACTTTTTATTATGGTGTACTTCAGTCAGGATTCATTTCCTTTAGCTATAGAGGTCCATAGTGAAGATTCCTATATATGTATTAAGATTCATAGGTTCCATTTATAACCAGTCAGGAGAAATAAGCACCTTCAGGCATGATTCATCTGACCAAAATGAAGCATTTACTTTAGGATGAGAATAACCATGCCCTAGAGATGCCTGTTTCTCCCTGTGTAGGGCAACAGTTCTGGGTTAGATAGCTACATTAAGTAAAATCATCTCCGCCATTTGTGCTTTAAAGCATTTTTTCCAGCATTCTCTCCCCATTTTGACAACAGGGTACTGAAATCTTACACAGTTACAACGGGAAATTTTAAGTGATAGTATGTTAGAGAATTCACTCTCTCAAGATTCGTTCTAATTATAAGAGCAATTCCCAACAGAAGGAAATCACCAGTTTGCTCTAATTAATGTGGCTGAACATCTGTACTAAAGTGATCTTCCTCCATTCTCCACTCTCATGTTCAATAACTTGACAGAATACTTCATACTCTTAGGTGCCTATTCTAATTTGAAACACTCTCTGAATAGCACTTGTAGCTAATTGATTTGTTTTAATTTACTTTCAGCTTGCTATCTAATATTCCAGCTTAGTGTCTTTTAAATTCTGAATACTGCAGAAAGTCTTTCTGTAAGAAAAGCTTCTCTAAGGGGCTTTCAAGTCACAGCCCATGGATGAAGAGACAGTGGGAGGACATGCATCTCCAGCCATACCAGCTGGGCACAAGGCAGCTCTCGTTCCCACTCGTTTCCTGAGCAAAAAAAGATCTAATTCTTTTGATCAGCACAGACAAGGAGACATGATGTTAGTCAGTGATTGCCCCGTTGAGATTTATAGCACGAGTGACTGCTAGAGCCATTTATCTCAACCTCTGAAATGGCCATTTCCAGACAGGAATATAGGCTGGTCACTGTGGGAGCTAGCTGACTTTCCCTGTCCCAAATACATTGCATGAACAAAAACCCACCTATGTTATTTCATCCAGTCACTCAAGCAAGGTAACACTGTGATGGAATAAAGGCTAAACAGACATTTCTCCTGTACAAAGAGCTGAAGTCTAGGGATAGACTTCTCTGATAAAGGGGATAGATAAATAAATAAATAAATAAGCAAGCAAGCAAGCCAGGTTCTCATTACTTTAAATCTCCACCCACTCTGTGTCAAAATAGACAGGCTTACTCAGTATCAAATACAGAGATACCCCTTAGCCTTAGAGAGGAAGCTGTCAGTGTTAAGAGTGCTTTGAGCCAACCTACGAACTACGATTGCTTCATCAGCTTCATACACATAATTTGCTTACTGAGCCACCAAATGCAATAAGAACAACATCATATCCCTTCATAGCTTAACCGCAAACACCTGGCACAAATAACCTGCCCAGAACAACACTGATGGGGTCTCATCTGATACAGGGTCTTCTGACATCCTTGGCAGAAAATGTCTTTCTGCGATCCCAGTTCTTACAACAACATCTCTTGCCTGTAACACTGAAATCAGATATGTCTCATTTTATATGCTTGAGAATGCTTTGACAACGCTCACAGACATACACTTTGATTTCCGGGTGGTCCTTTGTGGAATCAGGATTTGGACTCAATGATCTCTGTGAGCCCAGACTAGAATAATCTGTGATCCTATGTCATGGTTTAGATTCAGCCATCTCTAAGAGAGAAAGGACAGTCTTCCAAGCAAAACACAGGTGTAATTTGATTGAAAGCACAAGACAGCAAAACAGCAAGGTCCCAAGCCGCAGCAAGCGAGGACCTGCTTAGACATAACAGCAGAAGGCACAGAAATAAGAGAAAGAAACTGCTTAGCTTCAGAAGGCCTGTAAGGTCCTCAAGCAGACAGGAACCTCCAGATGACCTCTACCTACACTTCCAACCCTTAATTGAAGTCTGTGAAGGGGTGAATCCTGGCTCCATCCTTTTTGGTCACTCAGGTACATTGCATGCACCTGAGCTCCCCTGGATTGGCCCTGCCTTCCCATCAGGTGCTCCATTACTGCTTCAAACCATGACTTAGCATTTCTACTACAGCAGGTTGACTTGACAAGGAGAAGAACTTGATCTTTTGAAGCAGATTTTTTTCAGCCACACATTTGTTTCTGGAAAATTAGTTTTCTTAATAGAAATGATAAGACATAGAATATCCTATGAAAAGTATCCTTCTTGGATACATTCTTGGGTTATGTCTTTTTATGAAAAAGACTTTCAACCTATATCTCAGTATCAGGAACAAGAAAACACATGGACCATCTTCTGTCTTTTTACTATTAAACAAATCAAGCAGTACTTAAGAAAAAAATTCCCACTTGCTTTTCTTGGAGAAAAACTGACAGCTGTTGACCAGCTGAACACTTTTTAATTAAGATAATCGGTTCTCATGATCCACTAGAAACTAAGAAAATCATCACAGCCTTATTCAAGGCATGATGAACATTTTCATTTGCCATATCAGAATTTATATTCTTAGAAGTTTATGGCACTTAAACCTAGATGGCCCTTCCTCAGAGGAGATGTCTTTTAGCAGGGTGATTGGAATGCATCAAGTTCAGCGTTTGATTTCAATATACCCTGCACATACAATACACCCTGCAAAGTTCCTAAGTACTGGTGCTTTAGGAGAGCAGTCATTTTCTAGTTGTCTGAACAAATGGTGGGGAAGAAAAATGTTTACATTTCAACCCTAGCTTACATCTTCAGAAAGTCACTTATATCAATCAATCTACAGTTCCACGTCTGAGTGAAATCATCAACTCCAAGATGACAAACATTATAAATGCAAAGTACCATTAAGAACAGTAAGTTCTTAGTATCATTCTGAATGGTAAGTTCCTTGTCTTTAAGGGCTTTTCAGTAACCTTGATGCCCATTACACTTGTTCCACAGGTTTAATATCCTAGAGTTTTTAGTATTACCCCTTACATGCATAGGGCAAGCACTGTGCTTTTTCCATTAAAAGAAGTCCTCAAGAAATCCAAGCTAGAGCTAACAGAGACATATGTAATATTTCAACACATTTAGGCTGGGCTTCTACCTCGCACTTCAGGCACTGTGGTGGAAAATAGATAGACAGACAGGTAGACAGATAGAGAGAGAGGGAGAGACAGATAAATAAAACCTTTTATCTGGGAGATGCATCAGGAATGACCTGCTGCTGAGTTTTCTGCTGCAGAGTTAATGGATAGTGCTCATCGCTCAGACTGTTCAGAGACTGTACCACAATTGGCAGTAGTGAGTCAGTTACATTTCCCATGTACATTGGTACAGATGGAGAAAGAACCAGATGGGAGCATTTGGTCAAATTGCATGGAAAGACACCCTAAAAACTATGAAACAGAATTTTGAGGCCTTGTCTTGCCCACAAGGACAGAGAGAAACCTGGAACTACAAATGTACCAGTAAAGTAGAAGCAAACTACTCACTTTACCTACAGCAATAATTTTGTATACTGCTTTTGAATTAAAGTAAAAGCCAAAAACTTGGCTTCATCAGCTTCTGGCAGGGGGTTGGGAGGGTGGAAGTTCAGCTTCTTAGTTGCTAATATTTTAAAAAATCTGAAAGGTTACTTTAAAAAAATAAAACAATCCAAAATATCATGTGATATTTATAATCCAGATGACCAAATGCATAGGAAATCTGGATAATTGAAGGTGTACATGTGATTTTTCTATTGCCATTCACTATTATTGAACTATCCCATAATTCTATGCACTGAAAGAAGGGCTATACCCCTTGTATAGAAAAGGTTCATTTCATTAACACCATGTCTAAAAGTGGGAAAATTGCAGTAGTGCCTAGAGAAACAGAGGTATCATTAAGACTGGATATACAATCAAACAGAAGTATAGCTCCTGAGACAGTTTGCAATATTGCAGGTAAGGGAAATGCTATTAAATGACAGTTCTGCTAAATCTCTACAATTTGAGATACTTAAGTATAACTTATTTCCCAAGAGCAAGGTTGATACTCAATTGCTCTAAATAATTAACCAACACTAAACGTCCTTCAAAAAAAATGCTGGAAGTCAACCGGGTGTTGAAAATCTCTCAAGAAATTGGTGAATGAGGTTCTTTATCCTGTTTCATGGAGTCTAGGACACTTTTATTAGCTTTACTCTGGTCATAAACAGAGCTTTAAGATAAAAAAACAGTTGATTCTATGCCTTTTGGTTAAGTTAATAAATATAGGCAGACTTGGTTGTATTTTCAAACAGCTCTCCTATATATGACTGCAGCGATAGCACTGGAAGCTTCTTTATAGGTGGTAAAAACATAATTTTTAAGTCAGGCAAAACTAGGTCCAGAAGGAGGTATTTGGATTCCTCAGGCCCTACCTGATTAATTCTCTAGCATCTGGAGCATACCTACAGGAATATAAATATCACAACTGAAGAGAACACAGGATCTGAACATGTCTTTAATGTTATGATCAAATGGTCTTAAAGGGTAGTAGACTCTTAAATGAAAAGCAAATTCTTGAAACAGCAAGAATGGCATTGACTGATATTTTTACTACAGTCGGACGTTCCTATGCTCATCAGCCTCCTTTTAGACAGATAAATGATCCAAATATTTCTTCTCCCAAGAGCCCCAAGCAACATTTTGTGCAAACTTTAAAGGCAGTTACTTTTAAATCTCTGCTCTGATACTACTGATCTACATGCTTAATAGAGCAGCTTAAGCTTTTCAAAGGCAATTGCCTCTTCTGTGACACACCTTTTGCTGTTTTGCATAACTGCTTTTAAATCACAAGTGCAGTAATCATGATCCACAGTAAATTGAGAATATTAAAAAGATATATTCCTGTATGCAAGTCATCATAATTTTTACCACTATTTTTAGTATGAACCTGCAATGCAGCCAATACATGAAGATGAAGAAACCTGAAAAAAGTAATTGCTATTATTATTTTTCTTGCACAATGAAAGTGGAACATCTAGTTGCAGTCAAAAAAATCTAATGCTTCAGTTCCAGTCTGGAAAATAGCTGTCAAGCTATGGAATTGAGCAAATAACAAGGCCCCTGATACCAATATCCTAAACGGATGTCTCTTCTCAACAATTATACTGCAGATTTTTGTTAGCACAATACATTCAGTGGCACAGCTGAGCTTCCTTCTAAGGCATACCTCTTACCCACACAAAAATTCAAGAAAGCACACTCAGTAGATGAATAAAAGGTCACAAGTACCTATTCTCTGCTCTTAGACGTCAGCAAAAGAAAAATCTCCAACACATCAACCCCTTGTACTTTGAAGGCTAGTCAATACCCTTCTCCTAGATATTCTGCAGTAACTGTCATAGCGGAAAAAGATATTTAATGACATTTTGCTGGGAATAAATAAATAAATAAGTAAATAAAGCTACCAGCATTGCATTAAGAAACAATCAGTTCTTTCTTTAACAGCTTTTAAAGCTAACAGACCCTAACTCTTGGCTTAGCAAGTGTTCAGCCAGGCAGGGAAAAACACATCTGATACTGTCTGTGGCACAGGGCAAGGAGCCTTGGCTAGAATGCATTTGTGGAAAGAAATTTCTGGGGAAGAAGGGCTTAGGATCATTTAATTAATTCTCAAAATGCCTGCCATATCTGAGGAACAAAATCTCTTTGTTTACAACAGATTTAGCTGTCCCACCAGGAGGGGAAGAGAGGAGAAAACAGAAGGATCAGTTGCTTTCTTGGATGCAGTGCTGCTAATAGCAGTCCCCTGAGGCTCCAACTATTCACCTCAGGTTTGTCACAGAGAACCAAACGTGTAATAACCACCTGTCTTCACAAGGTTACCTCAAGCAATGTATAAGCTTTTGACTGTGCTAACATCTTTAAATTCTGAGCATCCTTCTGAGGATCATTAATGACATTTCACACCACAACAGCTGAGAAACTTCCGATGAAATTAAATGGCTCCAATTGAACTGGCCCACAGTCAGATCAGAGATAGAACAACTAGAGGCTATAGCAAGTTATTTGAACAAGATACTTCCCAGCCTAAGCATATTTTATTCGTTACTTCAATACTTCAGCTGAAGGACTGTTAGAAAGTTGAAAGCTGAAAGTTTTCAGTATAGATGCAAAGAACAAGTACGGTGTGTTCTTTTTAGGAATAGAGAAAATTAGGTCATTTGTCCCAGATCATCTAGCCTTTTTGTAGCCCTGAAGAAACAGAAGAGATCCTGTGTGATACTGCCCTGCCTCAGCACCCAACTGGGAACTTTCTAAAACAGTTTCGGCACAGATATCAACCTCTAATTGAATAACAGTCTCCAGCATTTAACCCCTCCTTTCTTAGAGCCTCCTCTTTAGACATTGAAAGGCCACTCTCACATCTCCCTGATGTCTTCTTCTGGCTGAACAGCCTCAGCTCTCTTCTCATAGCAGAGGCTATTCAAGGGCATGGTATTGGCTCTAGGTTTTTTTCCCCCTAGCTAATTTTCTGTGCTGCCAATGGAAAGCTATCAACAGATCCAATGCACTTGCTGTATATTGCTGTAGAAGCAAAGCAGCATCTGCATGAAGAACATACTTCATTCTTGGCATCCAACTTCAGCACTACTCTGTACAAGAAAAAACAATTATCTTTTAATAACCCTGACGTCAGAACCCAGCATAAATGCAGCAGATACTACAGAAACAGATCAAGTCAGGTACCCATTTATCTAAATTAAAAGCTTTATCCATTTCAGTGTAATAAGAACATAAACCTACTGATCCCATTAAGTGCAGCTGAAGCACATCTTACAGTAACACTTTTTATCATAACATAAGGTTAATCTAATAATCCTGCATCACATTTGATGATTATTTTATTTTTCTTAGTCAGCTTTGGTTTTGTTTTGCTTCTTAATTCACAGTTCTGCATTTACTTTCCATGTTAGGTCTCATCCACAGCTGAGATATGAGAAGTCTTCATGATGTTTAAAGGTCTGCAACAATTTTCCACTGCTAGCTGAAAAAAAAGGTGGGGAGCAAGTATTTTCAGAGAACTCTTCCTTTCTATGATGCCACCTGAAGTCATATGTTTTCTGAAAGCTGCTGTTTCTCTTAGTTTGTGGGGTTTTTTTGATTACAATTAAAGTTTAGGCTAATTAATTCATAGATCAAGTTTTCTTCCATGCAGTATAGTGAATTTAGAGCACTGACAGTCAACACTGTAGACAAACCAGGTCATACTGGAGTACTTAAAAGAAAAGTAACTACAAGTGAAATATTAATAAAATAATCCAATCCAGCAGAATCAAAGATTTTAGGACAATTTTAGCTACATGGCCTAAACTGGCTACATGAATATGCCTTCTAATGAAGAAAAAAAGTGACTAGAATAAACTACTTGCAGAAGTGAAATACTGTGATTATATGCTTGGTCTAATGCAATCCACCTGAATTACCAGAAAAAACAGTAGATGTTGCAGTAGAGGTGAAGCACCAATAAACCAAGGAACTGCAGCTAATGCTGCTCATCCTCAAAACCTGGAGTCAAACACCTAGAGAACAGATAGGACTTCAAAGTAAAGACAATATATTTCATTTCCTCTGATACTGGCTACTACATTAAGTTTCTGTTCCAATAACTTTTTCTACCATACCAAATTGAGCGGACAAAAGCTTATTCATGTGCTCTGTTAGTCTGATCAAGAACATTTTTATGATGGCTTCATACCATGTGTATATGTATGTGTATCATGTACATATCATACCAAAATTAGACTGTCATCAACTAGAAATTTGGTTATTTCTCCTCAAGCTTGCTAGTTTTATTTGAAGCCATAGATATTTTAGTTAATTGACCTGAGGCCCCTTTCTGGATGCATATGTATCCGTAGCTAGAGCTATGTCTTTTTAAAACAGCTTCTAAATCTTGGGATTATGGAGGGAAATATTTGATATGACGAAGCTATATCCCAAAGATTTAGAATCAAGAAATTGAGGTAGAAGTGTCCCAGAATTTAATGTCAATATTTAGTGACAAAAAAAATGGGAAACACTGAAATTAGAAAAAGGAGCAAGGAAACATACATATGTGAGGACTTGCCTGAATCTGTTCACTGCTTGTTTCCATAAGAGTGAACTTTAAAGTATTCTTCAGCTTCAGAGAGTAAAGAATTATTTTAAACATTAAGAAAATATGATTTGCAATAACTTCTTAAAATACAAAGCACTGAAATAATATACAAAAAACTGGATGCAGTATTTACATGCAAAAGGGCATGCAATGTGAAACGCTATATTTTTAATTACTTGCCAACAGTGTGGTACTGATAAAAGCCTCTTTCCTTAAGTTTCAACAGCTGCAAAAGGTAAAACCAAAGATAAATTTTAGCAGAGAGATTTAAAGTTATAATTTGATCTTTTTCAAACTCCTGATAGAAAAACAACTCAGCATGCTATAGCTCATAGTTAAATCCAACAACTTCCCAATGTAAGAGGTCAACTGTAAGTACTCCAAGGAAGGGACTTCAGGATTTCCAGAAGTGCAAAGCACAAGCACACTCTGGTACATAACAAAGAAGTGTTTGCCTTTGATTTTTCCAGGCCTCTTCAAGTCTCTGAAGACTGGGACATTAACCATTTTACCACTGTCCTTTACTAATGCTTTTAACCAAGTTATTTTGTGAAAGCACTTATTTTCTTTTTCTCTCTCTCAGAAACTTCAGGGATCACAGAGAGCATACCATTGCTGAAAATGCACTGGAGGTTTCTGAGCTCTCCTAACGCAGCTCAGAGCACTAATGTACTTCCTATAGAATTAGGCAAATAGAGGAAAGCAGTTTGGTGCTTCTGTTCACCATCAAATTAACATTAGGTGTTCCCATCTGATCCAAAAAATACAGATTTTTTTAACAAAAAAATTGCTATAAAACACCTTTAAGCAAACAGATCTTGTGAAATGTTTTGAAATAAGTTGCTAGTGCACACCAGTATTACAAATAAACACAAAAAGACACATCTCATTTTTGTAGCATATAGCTTAAGGAGAAAAGAACTGATAAAATTCTTGCTTTTTTATCTTAATATTATAATCTAACTCCAAAAGATAACTTCACCCAACCACCTTGTGAAGTTACATATTTTTCCTTGCATAGAAAACAAAGAGCTGCAGTGCTGACTAGACGCACTCCTTGCATAAAGTAGTATCTAAATATATCTACAATACTAAAGATCTTCATAATTGCAAAGTTATGTTTTAAAAGATCTTAGAAAAACAATATCAGTGGATTCTGAAGGGGAGCAGAAACAATAACAGGCTTTGAAAATTATTTGGAAACAATTTCTTATCAATAAAGCATTTAAGGCTCTGAAATGGTAATCCTAAAGAGTTCGGGGGGCCAATTGAAGCTGGATAATCTTGTTAAATAAGGGCTGTCTGTACTGAATTTCTGGGACAACAATAACATCATTTTTCATAATTAATTCTGATTCATCTGCTTTAATTTTAAGCAGCCATCCACAGTCATCTTTGCTGTTTATCAAGTGTCACAGCTTCATCAGAATTATGCAAAGGAAAAAGCTGTGTGTGACAGCCCGTTATTTGCCTATCAGGAATGAAAACAAGTTCACAAAGAGTTAGGGAGCATAAGGTTTCATTCAGCAATGGAAGTGTCTGCAGCAGGAGACCTGACACATCCAGGAAGCTTCCTGGGGAAGCTAGATCTTCATTCTGGATTTGGAGTTTGGACACATTTTAACACTATCCTGCTGCTATAAGCTTTCTTGTAAGTGCTATAGCCCTGAAGATAGGCCCAAGGCCAAAGTCTCCCAGGAATTCTTTAAGAAGCCATGATGCCAGCTGGCTGCAGAGACAGTCACTGCCTAACAGAAGTGGCACAGCAAGCCCTGGCCTGAGAGCCACAGGCCGGTTCCAGAGCTCCCCTGGCCTCAGCACAGCACTGAGATGTTTTGGCTGCCTGCCTACCCTTCTCACTCAGCAAATCTGCTCTCTGCCAAGGCAGCATGCCAGCTTGCTCAGAAGTCCTAAATGCAAGCTTCCATGGTACTGCATGGATGAGCTATTTGGCATCCTCGCTCCTGTGAGAAGTCACTGCATTTGCATTCGTTCAGTGTGACTGAACAGTACTGTGGGATATATACGTATGCAAGCATTATGTAGCAGGTGCTCCCTCCATTTCTTCAGATCCTTCCCCCCAGCTTCCCCATCATATTCCCCCTCACTGGCTTCCTCATCCCCCTAGCTCTCCTCTGTTCACTCTTCTGATTTTATGCAGGCTGACCCATAACTTACATTTTAAACACAGGCACTTCTAACAGTGAGCGTGCTATAATGCAATAATGAAATTAAGTAAAGGGAAAGGCATGCTTGACAGCTGCAGGTTATTTGGAAGCTGTAGAAAGGAAGAAAACTGAAGCCCAACTTGTAGTAGAGAAGCTTTGTCAGAATGATCACATCCAAGATCCTCACGGGGTAGCTACTTTATACCAACCTGGAACAAACGCTTTTTTGCTATTAGAGCTTGTGCCAATTCACTGAGTGAACTAAAATCTTCTGGTTAAAACACTGACTTCCATCAAAGTGAGGATTAAAGCCTTCTTAAAACAAAATGGAAAAGCATGTGAAAACAGTATGCGAAGATTTCCTAGTTATTAGGTACCCTCTCCCTTTGAAACCTAGGTTCTCCAGTGAACATTTCCTGAAGTGGCCACTTAGATTCTGATCAACCAGTTCCCTGCTAATGAGAACGTTAATGCTCTGCCTTTGAAAAGAGGGAGTTAAACACAGAAACACCTTTATCATAGAATCACTAAGGCTGGAATAAAAACACTAAGATCACCCAGTCTAATCATTTACCCATCACTACCGCATGTTCATTAAACCATTGCACGAAACACCTCATCTCCATGTTTCTAGAACACCTCCAGGGACAGCGACTCCACCTCCCTTGGCATCCTGTTCCAATACCTCACTACTCTTTCAGAGAAGATATTTTTCCCAATATCCAACCTGCACCTCCCTGGTGCAACTAGAGGCCATTACCTCTTGTCTTAACTTATGACTTTATGCTATGCATTACCAGCATTGTAGTGCTGTGGGAGCTAAAGTCATGTCTTTTTGAGTACAGACTTAAGTCTGAAGGCACAGGATCTACATTTGGAAAGTTAGTTCCCAACCTAAGAGTTCACAGACAGTGAACAAATCAGTCTTAATAGAAACATTTAGGAAAGAAAAACTCAGTGCTAGTTAGGAAGCATCAGTCTCAGCTACCTAATTAAACATCTTTGTCACTTCAGTAGGAGGTCTTTTCCAACAGTAGTCTTTGTTTTCCTATGAAGAAAATCAATAGCTTTGATCTCTAAAGAGTGATACAGTACCACTACACTGTGTGGCTCTGAGTCCACCATGGGTCAGTGTGAGCACAGTGATTCAGGCTTTCTGCCTTGGGGACAGTTTAGTTACTTCTTGAATCAAAAACCCCTGGGCACATTCCCACGTTGAGATTTTTTCTGACAACTGTACTTTCTACGCAAGTATCTCAGATGCACTTAACAACACTTTTCCAGTCCTCCACATAAAGATCTAAAGAGCTCCACCTTTGTTCTCAAAGTTCATGCTAAACTTTAGCATAACAGTTTCAAAGAAGATTAGTGCATTATATACCTCAGAAAGGCCACCCTCCACTTGCTGCTTCCCAGGAGTCCACGTGTCAACATTTTGAGCTGGACACAATCTCTTATGCCATTCCCCCACTGCATATTCTCCTTTGCATAGTGGTGGCAGCATCCTCTAAGTTCCCCAAAGCATTCTTTTGAGAAAGCTTTCAACACATCCTGCCTGTTTGTTTTGTTGTTTTTGTTTTTTTTTTCTGGAAGTATCTAGACCCCTTTTCTCCTGTTCCTTTCCAGGGAGACTGGGTGAAAAATAAACTGAATTCCACTTCTACTTCGAGAGTTTTACATTTCCTCCTATTTCCCAAGCCCATCGATTTAAGAACCAATTCTATTTGTTTTACTTAAAATACTTCTCAGCCAGAACTCCATGTGCATCACTCAGAAGAAATAGCCCAAACTGTATCAGTTTATCCTGATAAAGAGGACATTAGAGAACTGCTGCTCAGCACAAACACAGCACACACTTTACTGAGTGAGTGATAGGCCTATTCAATCACAAATGGGAAACAAAGACTGAGAAAGACTTTCAATCTTGAGTTTATTAGATAAGAATCAGAACAGAGATGGCAAGGTAACAAGAAGTATGAGACAAAATACTGGGAAGTATGCAGTAAGACAGGAAAGACAGACAGAAAGACAAAAAATATAGGCAAAGGGCAGAGATGAGATTGCAGATTATGTGAATTTTGGCATCTCTCCAAACTGCAGCAATTAACCACAGATTCCCTATGTTCTTTCGCTGTGCAGAATCCCTACTGCAGAGGATAGCACCAACCTGTCACATTCACTCTTCTTCCACCAAACTCTTCTGAGGCCAGTTCTTCTTGAAAGCTGTCTTGGTGAGCATGCAGCAGGAAAACAAATGTACTATTGCTGGTCCAGGTTTAAAAATGATGTTTTCTTATTTTGTAACTTGAAATAGAGATCTGTTCCAGATAGGTTGTATTATTACTGTCCAGGAGTAAGTAAGGCAGTTTCTTCCAGCACAATGAAAACTTTCACAGGTTTTATAATAAAAATGTGTTAGATAAAACCAACCTCTCCACCACTTCTGGAAAATGCTGAAGTACCATGCTGTAGAATCAGAAACTCCTGTGAGCTACAGGTGACTAATCCGACTATTTGAATTAGGACCAACATCCAAGGAAGTGAGACAAAAGGTGCACATATTATCCAAGCTGGGTAACATAAAAGGCATTCCACCAAAACCTTTATTAACCAAAGAGCACAATTATTATAATTATTTAATAAAAACACAAGCTTATTGCCAGGTTTTTTCAGGTTTACAGGCTTCTTTTCCTCAAAGCTGAACCCCTTCTCATAATAGATTTTCAGAGGTAGGCGTATCAATTAAAAAGGTTTTTGACTTACAACTGTGCATGCATGTGTTTAAAGAGGGCTGTCAAAGAACACTTGGCCCTTAAGCATAAGGATGTGTAGGAAGTGGGAGAAACAAGACTGCATTTTATCACCATTCAAAGAAAGTAACACTACCTCTCAACCTCTTTGCTCCAGCTCAGCTTTATCATTCCTGCAGGTTTCAAGTCCTTATCGAAATGGGCAGTGTTTTGAAACATAAGCAAAGCTACACTGTACCTTCACCTTGTGGTATAAATTTAGGTGATAAACACGAAAGCAAGTCACTCCTGCACATACAAAATTAGCTGTACAAATTGCAGACAGAGATGGGTGAATAATCACTTTGATTCATTGTCAAAGCAAAAAAAAAAAAAAACCTCAAAACTTGAAACAAAATTAAAAAAAAAAAAACTTTTAATACTTGCTTTTTCTTTCTCCTCCAGCTTTATGGAAAGAAAAGTTTATAAACATCCTTTCTTAATACAGAAAGATTTTGGCTGAAAAGATTTCAGACTGTTAGATGATCTTGAGGGTCCAAGCTTAGATCCTGACCACCCACCCAAGGGGATATGTACTTCTATGGATGGGGTGCTGATCAAGTTACACAGAAATTTGTCCGTGCAGAGTTGGATGGGATGGCAAGACACAACTTGGTTTCTCAAAGACATTTATTCATACAGCACCCACAGGCACTGTTTTCCAGGACAACTATACCCAGACCACTACCTCAAGAGATCCAAACTGTGGATTCAGATCAGTCTCAAACTGGACAAGGAACTGAGTTTCATGACCCAATGAACTGCAAGGATGAACCACTGCTATCTCCTCTGGCAATATTAAGAATGTCTGAATGTTTCCCTTTCTCCAACCAAAGTGATCAAATTCAGAACAGGTTCACTGTCTATCTACCCAACAGCTGAAGCTGCATTTGGGAGACATGCTTACTGCTTTACATAAGCAATCCTGTCACGCTGTGAACCATGCCATTCTTGCTGCTCCTCCTTTCTGCTTGTCAGAGTGCTAGCTAGGGGACTGTCCTCCCATTCCCCTCCCCATCCCCCTCAGTTAGATTAAAACAGATGGCAGAGGGACACAAAATAAAGAGCAAACACAGATGAGTGACTAATTCTCCAAAAGGAGACAAGAAAAAAAGAAAAACATACAGCAACAAACCCTCAACTCAAAGCACCAGCATGGAATGCATAATTATTTTCTGAACATCATTCTTCTATATAAGTAAATGCAGTGGTTGCTACATACTTGATGATAATAAGTAAGGAAAGTATCCCACGAGCAGGGCTGACAAGCAGCAGTGGAGTACAATGCAATCCAACAGATACAAGCAAAGAACATGGTAAACGCAGAGAGGAGAGCATCACAGACTAACCCCCCCCACACACCATATAGCAACCCCACTTCCCATGCAGGTTTTTATGAGCACTGTGCTCAGCGACCAGGTGGAGCTAAAAGGCAGCTCTGGTGGTACCTCTACAGGAACCGCCTCTGAAACAGAACTACCCTGATTCCCTGTTATCTGGGCTTATCACAATCAGGATTAAAGTATCTGGTGTTTTGCAGGCTGGAAAACACGGAGCACCTGGTAATGCTGGTGGGGTAGCACAGGAAAGACCACAGCCTTCTGCAGGGAGACATGCCAAAGGAATCACAGCCAGCACGCTGCAATTCATGTGGCCTCAGTAGGAAATATGAAGGTGAGTTGATTGCAGCAGGGAGGTGAGGACAGAAGCTATTTCTGCACTTCACTCTGCCCCTTTGCCAGAGGTTACCACCTTCACACTGCTTCTCACAACTCTCTAACAGTACCCAGCATCACAAGGCAAATTCTCCTTCTCCGATAGCGTGAGCAATCCTTCTGATTTTGCATTTCAGCTGCTTCAGAGGAAGTAGAACCTTCCTCCCATCCATTTTGCTCCAAGTGCAATAACATGGCAGTGGAGACATCTGAGATGGTAACATTCTGGGCTAAGCCTGTCAGAGTTTGTCATTTTTACCATTTGGAACTATTTCTGTTGGTTGAAAGAATTTTAATAGCTCTCCAGAAAATAAAAGCATCTTCATAGTGCCCGACAGAAAACGTACTGCAGTGTATCATTTTATCAACACAGGGACTTTTAGATTGGTAACGTGGCTAAGGAAAGCATCCAGTTCAGACTTACTATGCAACTTTCTGTGCCTTGCCTTCAAGGCAAGGAAATTGACTTGTTTTTTGTTGTTTTTTTTTGGTTTGTTTGTTTTTTTTTGTTTTTTAACCATTCTGTAACAAATCAGAGTCTCTGTGTTCAGGTAGTAAAAGGATTTGAGCATTTCTAAGCTGGAAGCACGCATTCTCCAGGATTCTGAAATTTGTTTCCTTCATGTGTTATATTAACATTCAGAGCATGCTGCAAAGCCTATCTGTTTGCCCAGGCTGCTCCTGAAAGGGTGCTTGGCAGGCAGAATTCTGTACTATCTTCTGTTGTTATTAGCTCAATTGATTTATCTGTAATTTAGCAGTAATTTATGGTATGTGTTTCTAGAAATAGGTCTGTTGTGACCTTCTGTGATAAATAACTTCAGTTAACAGAGACTTGAGCTGCAAAACCTAAACATCTTATGAGTTATTCCTCCACCTCCAGTACATTTCAGATACAGAACATGCTCAGTCCCAAGGAGGCATGCTTCTTGATCTGCCCACAGTGAATGCCCTTGGCAGCTGCTAAAGGGATTCCAAAGGTCCTAACATTCCACACAGGAAAAGGGGTGTACTTTCAGATGGCTACCATTAAAGAAGAGGTTACATCCTGTAAACAGAAGACACCAGCACAAGTATCTATATAACACAGGCAATGAATTCTTGAGGTGGCAGACTTCAGTACTGTTGATGGTCCAAGTTGTCAGCCTGAATGAAATCAGAACATACTAGATGACAATCTAAAAATGACAGAGAGAACCGCATGGCCAGTAAGAACACTGGTGTCACTGCACTTACAAAGAGTCTCTAAATCTTTGCACTACTGAGGAAACCTACTTATTCCTACACACTGGTTCTGTGAACACACTATTTTCCTTACTCTGTATTCTCAGACTGAATAATCTTTCAAAAACAATTAATCAGCTTTCACTATATCTAAATTGTTTTTACTTGCTTGCAATTAAGAACTAATATTTAAAGAGCCAGAAATTTATAAGGTAATTAATGGTAACGAGTAACTGCTCTGAAATATGATCAACTGCTGGATATCAACAGAAGACATAGTTTTTCCCAAGAGACTTTTTCATGGACAAATTGAGATGTTGGTTTTTGTTTTAGCAGATGTTGAACATTCATTAGATAATACTATATCTGCCTATTCCTTCACTGAAAGGCAGCTATCTACGGACAAAAATATCTGCAACCTGGCAATTACTGTGGATTCAGAAGGCTGTAAGGTGACACTGACGTGACAAAAGATATATTTTTGTTTGTGTGAAGTGTACTTTAAATTCAGAGAGAGGGGCATGGAAAGAGAAAGGGAGCACGCACACACTATAATCAGCTCATGTACAGGACAAAATTCTGCTCAGTGTTTGTACATAACACAAAATAAAATACATTTCCTCTCCTTGTCCTTCCATACTACTAAAGGTTGAGGTCAAGCAATGACAAAAACCTCTGAGAGTAGCCCAGTAGCACATTAAGCACTGCCCTGGTTAGAATATCAAACAAAATTGGTCGAAGGGACTAAAGGTTATATACAGCATATGAGATTTTTTTAAGCCATTTCAGCACAATACCAAGGGCCTTATGTTAATGAGGCCAAATTTTTCCTGGGGAAAAAAAATAAAAAAATAAAAACAAACCATATTTAAGGTGTTTCTCTGCTTGTAGCACCCAGTGCAACACAAGCACAATTCACTCGCTACAGTCCAGACCTGGACAGAGGAGAGAAACCTCACCGAGGGTTTAATCCAGTAGAGCTTCCACACACAGGAAATTGCACATCAAAACTCACAAGAGGATAAAACCCAACCTGATCCTCTTCCTGTGAGTTACAAGTTCTAGTCTAAAATTAAAGTTAGAAACTCCTACTTCAGTTCCTACCACAGAGTGCTCAGAAACTCTTTTTGGATAAGAATGTAGGGTGAAACAGCACTTTCCCAGAACATAACCAAGAGCTCATTTTATCAGTATCTCCCTGCCTTCTACTTCCTGCAGAGCCATACCAGGGGTTGTACCGTTTCCATAGAGACAGCCACTAGAGGAACAGCCAGCATTCAAGTTATGGGCAGTTTACTATGGCAGCAGCCACAGAAAAGCAAAACCTGAGGAAAAGTAATGACATTCTCACGAACCTAATCTATTTACATTTCAGTTAGACAATAAATCAGCCATTTGAAGCTTGAAGACATATTCAGCTGTTCGCTGTTGCATGAGATGATAGAAATTTTCAACACATAATTGTCTCATTTTCTACCTGTACTGCAATTTTTTGCTTTTCTGTTTTCTCTTGAAAACTGTGACCCAAGTGAAAGAATCCATGCTTCTCTACACAAGCAAGGAGTCACATACTGATAGGAAAAAAGGAGTTTATGTAAAGAGAAGAAGGATTTCATTAGCTTCTTGTGAATTAAGGTTTCCAATAGTATTTACATTGCTCAGCAGAGCAGACAACAATAGCCTAGAAGCAACTTCAGTGCTTACCTTAGGACGAGATTGCCCGTGTTAAATCAGCTTCAAGAACCCACTACAATTCATTTGGAGCGAGCAATTTGCGGAAGGCTTAGCTCTGCACCCTGGGGGCTGCGCTGATGTCACTGCCTTGCTTTAGGGAAAGAGGTGGATGTCCCCTGCAGCGATTTGCATCACCCTGCGGAGCAGTGCCATCTGAGGCACCATTGCACGTTTCCCTCCCCTGTCTTGCAAATATGACCTTCATTTTAGCGTGACCAAGTAGAAAGAGGTGGCAGAGCATCTCATATAGTAATAGCCAAGAAAATCTCTGTATGGAGCCAGAATCATTTCTAACAATAAGTTTGAGTTTCCTGTAAGCTTGGAGCCTATAATCTTTTAAGATGACAAAATGAAGATTCTTTGCAAACTGAAAATGCATGTTTTTTACTTTTCCAACAGGTATCATCTACTGGTAAAGACCACTTTTAAAAAGGAACATGGATTTAATAAACTCAACAGAACAAAACAGTACATCAGAAGAACTATTCAAATGGGTGACATCCAAGATTCTCATTTCCATTACCCTGTCTGTGCTTGCACTAATGACAACAGCCATCAATTCTCTGGTGATGACTGCAATAATTGTGACAAGAAAACTCCACCACCCAGCCAACTATTTGATCTGCTCTCTTGCAGTGACTGATTTCCTCGTGGCAGTCCTAGTGATGCCCTTCAGCATCGTCTACATTGTAAAGGAGACTTGGATCATGGGGCAAGTAGTGTGTGATATTTGGCTGAGTGTGGACATTACATGCTGCACGTGTTCCATCTTGCATCTCTCTGCCATTGCTTTGGATCGTTACAGAGCAATCACAGATGCTGTGGAATATGCTAGGAAAAGGACACCAAAGCATGCTGGTATCATGATTGCAGTGGTATGGATCATATCAATTTTTATCTCCATGCCGCCTTTGTTTTGGCGGCACCAGACAACCAGCAGGGACGATGAATGCATCATCAAACACGATCACATTGTTTCCACCATTTACTCTACATTTGGGGCCTTCTATATCCCCCTAGCCTTGATTTTGATCCTTTATTACAAGATATACAAGGCAGCAAAGACATTTCACAGAAGAAGTGTCAGCCGGATTGTCAGGGAGGAGGTAAATGGACAAGTCCTTTTGGATGCAAGTGAGAGAAGCACCAAATTGGTTTCAATGCCCAGCACAATGGAGAAGACATCAGATCCACTGGTGGACTGTGATAAAATCAACGTCAGCATACGAAGCCCCAGATCTGAATCTAAGCATGAGAAGTCTTGGAAAAAACAGAGAATCTCTAGCACAAGAGAGCGAAAGGCAGCAACTACGCTGGGTCTGATCCTGGGGGCATTTGTGATTTGCTGGCTCCCTTTTTTTGTAAAAGAAGTAGTTGTGAACACCTGTGAAAGATGTCACATTTCAGAAGACATTTCTAATTTCCTAGCATGGCTGGGATACATTAATTCCCTTATTAACCCTCTAATCTATACAATCTTTAATGAAGATTTCAAAAAAGCCTTCCAGAAGCTTGTGCGGTGTAGGCAGTATCTTTAAGAGCTTTTGTTCATATAAGCAGAACATATTCATTGCTTTTTTTTTTTTTTAACATGTATAAATTTGTATAACTGAGATCACATTTGTTGTATTTAAGGAAAAGCACCAAGACTCTGCTTTCACATTATGACTCCTTTGTATAAGTAGCACTGGGAACATTTATTGCCCAAGTTTTAAAGAGATGGATCTTCTGGGATCAGTTTTGCTATGGAGAAAGAAGTAGCATATACTTATTAAGGCCCTGACCACACTGGCATTTGCAGAGCTGCTTAGTTTGAAGCATATAGGTATTATGTTGAATATGAAGGAAACATACACTCTTGAATTAGATAAAAGAAAGAAACAAATTTTTTTTTTTTTTAAAGAAGAAAAAAAAGCAACCCTAAGTGACTGATTAAGCTTTAAGTAAATAACACACAGATTTTGATCCCTACCATCAGTAAGGTGGAAAATACAGCTTAATTTAATTATTACAGTAGCACAGGCCTGGAGCATAGAGCCAAGCTATCTTGAACAAAGGGTGGTAGTTTTAAATATTCCTAACATCATCCTATGTTGACTAGCTGAGTTCTGCTCCAGTCCTGCCCTCTCCCAGAACCTTCATGTGTTATACCCCTGCAATGCCCAAATGGTAGGCAAGAAATTTTCACAGCCCAGCAGTTCATAGCATGCCTTCTGCCATTGCACACCCTAGACACCCTAGGCCATAGCCCCATAGAAATGGTATGGTAGTCAGTGCACCTCCAGTGATTATGGTCTCTGAGCATGGTGCCCTGAGACTACATTTCAGCAGGGTCTATGGAGAATTTAGCTCATAAAAAGCAGCTAGTCCTCCTTCTACTGGTATTAGAAACATGAGATAATCCCTGCTCATGATCTCATCTCTATCTCACATACCTGTCCAGGCACAATCCCTCTACATTTCTGAGTACCAAACACATCCACACAGTTTGTGCCAGGGTCCCCAGATCGTTGCTGATGGTGCTTGACTTACTGAGGTTTGGTTTAGAGCCACCAACTGACATTCCAGCTCAGAACAAGCTCCTTCACCCCCAGAAGCCTAATGTCACCCACGTCTTCTCTCAGCTGTGCCTCAAGCACTAAGGTTGTGCACCTTCCCAGTCATGTTAGAAAGCAGAGTTCAACCACAGTTTAGGCAGCATTGGTCTCCAGACAAGGCAGGGAAGTGATCTCAATCTGCAGTACATGCCTGGGGAAGAGATCCTCTAAGATGCTCATGGTTTGGCCCCTCCTAAACCCCATTTCTCCTAGATCATCTGGTCCTGGTTCCCAGTCTCAGAAAAGCTGAAAGGACTTCATATACACTCCAACTTGTATTTTTTCCCCTAGATACAAGCTGCAACAACAGCTGTCAGAGGTGTTTCATGAAAGATGATGAGGTTTGAGACCTGAGAAATTGAACTAATTTGTTTCTGTCACTTGAAATTTACTGTATTCTGCTTTCACATCAAGATCCAAATGAAATACTATTCACAAGTACCAGAAACCATGCATTTGTTTTACTGTTGATTTTAACCCCTCCAGAAAGCTAGTGGAAAGCTTACTTATCACATCATGTAGCCCTAGTGCAGCAAAAGCAGAGCTAAATTTTGAAGGCACTAGGATGCGGCAGCATGTAATTTGGCTTGTACCCCGCATAAAACAATGCATTTGATAACTCTGCAGTCAGAGTACAGCTGCAGCAGCCCCTGTGACCTCGGCAATGGTTATATTATGCTAAAAGAAAATAACTGTTTTAAGGATCAGCTGTGCTCTGCTGTCTCCAGAAAGAGCCACAGAACTTGGCTTCATCAAAGGATTACCAGATTAGCAGAAGGCAGAAAGAAAAACCACAGTGGAATGTTAAGTTTGAAGACCTGTTTCTCTTGGGTTTTTTCGAACACTAACATTGGATATTTAAAGCCACAGCTTCCTCTCCCCCTGCTTTTCCCCATAAGTCTGCAGGAGGGTAGAGCGTACTATTTTTCCTCTTACACGTAAGATGTTTGACAATGTCTTGTGAAAGCAAATTGGAATAAAAAAAAAACAAGGGTTGTTTTGAGGAGAAAAGATACTTAAGATACTCATAAAAGATAAGGCTCAAAGAATGGAACAGTATGTAGATAAATAGAATATAGCTCTCATTTATGCACTGTCAACAGTACTATACTCTGAAACCAATTAAGCTGCTCAACATTTCTCAAAATGCAGGATGGGGTTTTTTTATCCTTCTCACTGAGCTCTATGCACTCCTCCTTCAAAACCCGGGGCAGAAGATGCAACTGCAAGAAACCTAAGCAAACAAGCAGGTAGTTATCTCATTAAAAGCACTTACAAATTGTGGACCATCATTTCCCGGTGTTTGAAATTTCCACAGTGACAAACATTCCATTACACAACCTCACGCAGTATCATTTCATCTTTAGCATCTATCTGTGCATGTGATGTGCTAAGAAAACCTCTAATTTTCTGTTTCAAGATGCATAATGGCATCTTGAATAAAATGGCTAAGGTTTCTGCTGCATGTAGCTTTTCCTTCCCCGAAAGATACACAGGCACTGAACGGAGTTCAGCGTTGAATTCAAAGAGCAAGAGAGACTGCAAGATTTTATACTGGAGCTAAGATTTATTTTTTACAATTAGTTCTTTAACCTCTAGGAGTTCAGTCCTCCAAATAGAAGAAGAAGAAAAAAGTCTGTTTTCTTAACCCTATTTCTCAGAAGAGGGAATATGTATTGGAGGAAAGGGTTTTCCATCTACCTCTGCTTTGGACAAAGCTCCCTGGGCACCTATCTCTGCTGCAGCTGCCCTCCAAGTTGCTGCTTGCTACCCAACCACCCATCCATTTAGATTTCTTTTAGCACATGGAAAACAGGCTTTGGAGCAACTGACCTACTCCCACTTCATCTTTCACAGAGGATGATTCCTGAAGTAGCTATGAACACTATATCCAGTTCAGGTAGACATTTTTTACTAACAGTAAGAAGTTAAATACACTTCATTTTTCTGTGCTCAGGCTTTCTCCTTCTCTCCCTACCAAATTGTGTCCTTTCCTTTTGAGGAAAGCACATCCCTACAGGGGGATTGGGGTATGAATACATTTTGTTTTCGTGACGCAGTCACACTTGTTAATGCATGACTGTACCACCGAGATACACCCACCTCATCCAAATGTGCTTTTGGCAATCACTGCCTTCAGCTGGTGTCTAATTGTTCTTAGCATTAGGGAGGTACACAGAAATAAGTATGTGCCAAATTGTTTTCTCCAGTAGTTACAAACTCAGCACATTACTTCTAGGCAAGTACACATTCCTATTTGGCCTTTGTATTTCAGATTCCTTTGCAGAAGAGAAACAGAAAATCAGCCCTGTAGCTATAGAAGGGGAAGCACTTTTTTGAACTTTGCAGACCAAAGAAAAAAAGCTTCAAGAGAAGCATGAAGAAAGCCTTGTAGCAGCCCTGTAAAGACTAAGCATAAACCTAACACTTGCAAGCATTCCAGCATCCAAAAGTGCTGCTACACTACAGGGACAGTACTACCAAAATCAGAACTATTAAAAATACCAGCAATATGTTGCTATCCCCTCCCCTGCACAATCCTGAAATGAATTAAGCAGTTTTTTTTTTTTTCTCTAGGGTTTTCCATTTGTCTTCTGAGGAGCCTAATTTCTAATTTGTTTTTTGTTGTTGTTTTGTTTCTCTCCTCAACCAAGAAAGGTAAACCTTTAAAATAAAATTAAACATTTCTATGACGTAGGGTTTCTGGATACCGTTAAGTAACTAAAAAAAAAATAAAAATAAAAAAAAAATCAAAGCCTTGGTGATACAGAGCTTAGCTAAGAAGATAAAGACTACAGAGAACAGAACAGGTAGAAGTCAGCAGCATTGGTGTGAGCAGTCAAGGTTACCAATTCAATTCAACACCGCCTTTCTAGTGTCAAAACCCTCACAGGAGATAGCAATGACTGAAAGAAACCTTATATTCTCAAAAAATTGCTGAAGTCTGAATTTCCAGTTGTTTACCTCATGCTTAGATGACTTGGTTGAGGCAGGGTAAAAAGGCAAGGAAAGTGCTTATTGAACATTGCTATTATTTATACATTAGTAGTTCAAATCAATTGTATCCACTCTTTAAGTTATGTATTTATTTAGACTTTGATTATTATAGAATCACCAAGGTTGGAAAAGACCCACATGATCACCCAGTCCAACCATCCGCCCATCTCCAATAGTTCTCACTAAACCATGTCACTCAACACAACATCCAAACTTTCCTTGAACACCTCCAGGGTCAGTGACTCCACCACCTCCCTGGGCAGCCCGTACCAGTGCCTGATCACTCTTGCAGAGAAGAGGTATGAATCCCTGTGTAACAGATGAGCAGTACTAATAAAATTAACTTCCCTTTCCACCTTAAAATGAGATAGATCCTACACATGCGCAACAGTTTCTCTTGCTAAATTAAATCTTTTCCTGTTGTCCCCATACATTCATTGATTTGAAACTCAGAGCAGTATTTTATAGCTTGTGTTTAAAAGACAAAAAGCAAATTTAATGCCACACAAAGCACTAACTACTAAGGTGAAGCTAGAACAGTGATTAATTTTCTTGCTTTCAGTTTGAATCATAACTGGTAGTAGACATTTAATGCAATAGCTAGCTCTCTTCTGGCAGCACTCCAAGATGCAAAAGCTGTGTCTAATTTGTATGACAGCAAGCGTCTGCTAAGCAACTCACTTTTAGCTAAGCCTGGTTTTCTGCATTTCACAGTACAAAACTGTATAAAATGATCCAAAGCCAGGAAATAAGAAATCACTTGGTTTGCACACCTACCTTTTCTAAAATGATAGTCACTAGGAGATAACTCCTCCATAGACACACACCATTAACCAGCAGGAGCAAAGCTGTGTCTTTACCCACAGCAAAAGCAGCCAAAAGCATTCACTTGTACTTCCTTTTTGGGAGAGAGCCAGTAGGCAGTCTGACCAGACTGAGGACCAGGTAGGCTCAAGACCAGAACTCTGCCCCACCACATGCAAAATGAGATCTCTTCAAGGAAAATACCACCAATAGCAAGCTCACTCAGCACTAGCTAGTAGCAAAAAGAAGAGCAGTCCAGTATCTGGCCTCTCTTCCTTTGCAAGGGAAGTCCAGCTTGGTATTAATGGCCCTTTCAGTCAGCGGGTTATTTCCTGCTGCTTATTTTCTATCCAGATTTACCTGGGCTCTGTCAGCTGTCCTGACATGATTTGAAAGACAGTGTTGAATCAGACATGATCAGTACAGGGTTGGCATGCCCTCTAATCATAAAGCTCATCTCTGAAGGTCAGGTTTTATCTTGGGTAAATGCAAAGTGATAGGAACTTAAGACAGCAAAAATTCAAGGCAAAGAGTTGATGTGGATTTTTCTTCCACAACTATTTTGACAGCAAGTAAACTGAACACAAACTAGTTTCCAAGCAAGCCACAAATATATAACAAGTAAGCATGAACTTAATTTTCATAGACATAAGTTATTTTACTGTTAGACTGTTTCAAACCCTATTCATTGGCAGTCAAGTTAATTTTGTCAGTTTTTCTCAACTTGTTTTCAAAGTGCTGAAGAAATATTAATTAACTGCTTACCAGTAGTAGATAGGTAGGTCTTATCACAATTTTACAGGTAGAAAACCAGAAGTCAAAGGAATTAGGCACTTGCCACTTTTCACTGGGTGAGGTCCCAGAGTGATAGAGTTTTCCAGTCTACTGCTAGAAAGTTCAAGGCTAGAACAAACAGCTGGAGATCATCCAGAACATGCTGCCCAAGACCATGTCCAAATAGCTTTTGAGTATTTCTAAGGATGGAGACTCTACAACGTCTACGTGACACCTGTGCCAATGTTCAGTCATTCTCATAATTAAAAACACATTTCCTGATATTCAGATGGAAGATCACATGTTTCAGTTTGTGCCCATTGCCTCTCATCCAGTCTCTGGGCACCACTGAAAGAAGTCTGCCTGGCTTTTTTTCTCCTTTATACCTGTCCTTCAAGCATTTATACACATTTACATGACCCCTGAGCTTTCTCTTCTCTAGGCTGAAGAGTCCCAGTTCTTCAGCTCTTTCTTCATATCAGAGATGCTCCAGTTCCTTAATCACCTTAGCAGTCCTTCACTGTGCTCTTTCCAGTATGTCCCTGTGCCTCTGGTATTAGGGAGCGTGTTCCAGGTGTGGCCTCACCAGCACAGGAGAAGGATCACCCCCTTCCAATTGCTGACAACACTACTTCTAATGCAACCTAGGAGGCTGTTCTTCTTTGTGGCAAGTACATCTCTGGCTCATGTTTAACTTGATGTCCACAAGGATCCCCAAGGCCTTTTCTGCAAAGCTGCATTCCACATGGTCATTCCCAAGCATGTAATGGAGCATAGGGTTATTCCTTCCCAGGAGCAGGACTTCAGGCTTCTCCTTCTTGGAAAACAAGAGCTATGGATCAAAACAGATCAGAAAAGAGGAAGGAGTAGGAGAACAGGAAGAGACAGATGGAGCAGTTTTCTCCCCATAGTTGAGCTCAAGCATAATTTATTTTGAAGCTGCCTGGCATGACACAGGAGCTGAGCACAGAGAGGAAGCACATATAGAATCATAGAATGACCTGGGTTGAAAAGGACCTTGAAGATCATCTAGTTTCAACTCCTCTGCCATGGACAAGGTAACCAACCACTAGACCAGACTGCCCAGAGCCATATCCAGCCTTGCCTTGAATGTCTCCTGGGATGGGGCTGCTTCTGGTACAGAGGAGGAAAGGGTATTCTTCCCCACAACCTCTCTGGGCAACCTGTTCCAGTGTATCACTGCATTCTGAGTCAAAAACTTCTTCCTAATACCTAACCTAAATCTCCTCTGTCTTAGTTTAACATCATTCCCCCTCATCCTAACACTAACAGCACATAACACATGAGTACTTACTGGGTCAGTACAGCACTTAGTATCTGAGCACATAGGAGTGAAGGCTCAAAGATCAGCATAATACTGGTCAGTTCCAGGCCAGCACAATCAGTGAGACTGAGGAATTGCAAGTGCTGGGATTTTAAAAGCCACAATCAGCAGAGGGAAGAAAAAAATAAAAATAAAAATAAAAAAAATAAAAAAATAAAAATAAAAAAAACTGAGTATGATCAAAGCACATATTTTCAAATCTTACCTATGCTTCAACATTGTCTTCTATCCCATCCCTCTCAAAAGTCACCTTGAGCACAGAAAGAGTGCTGAATGGAGAACCATCCCTTGCTTTTGATCTATCCAGGGATATTTGCTCCGCTTGCTTTCTGTTCTCCAAGAACAAGAAATACGAAGTCAAACCACTACCGTGATTCCTTCCTTTCCTTGTTCAACACCCGGTGTATGCCAGCCTGCCCTTCACCTGTCTCCAGCTCACTGAGTACAGAGTTAAAGCCCTATGTAACCAATTTATTCTACTGTTTCTCTTTCTCCCCTGGCCAGAAAAAATAACAAAAAGTGGCCAAAATACCCTCCAAGCTCTACACCTGCAAACAAGCCAGAAAAAATGAAGTACAATGAAGCAACCTAGATCTAAGAGAAAACAAATGAGGGAATCTTTATCTGAACCTTCCCTTCTTGTCACCTCACTACGTAGTCTGGCTATTCTTCCCCATAACACAGTGCCCACCGTGAATGGAGTTGCTTTCAGTAGAAGGTTTGGCTTATTTTATATTACTTGACAAAAGAGCTCATTTAGGGATGCTCCAGGGGCAAGAGGAAGGCTGTACAGTGATACCCATTCTGCCTTTCCCTTTCCTCCGCTGTACCAGAAGCAGCAAAAGAGATGTATTATTGATGAACGTGCCAGCAGGGAAACAGTGCCGATAAAATAACTGTCAGACAGAAGGAGAAAAGCCGGAGCAGCAGGGCAAATTCGGTGCAATTCCACAACCGAAGCTCTACCGCTACTGCGAGGAGAGCTTATACACAGGCTACCCCCTATAACCAACCCACGCCGGCCGGGCCGGGCTGAACGGCCGCCATTTCCCGGGCGGGCGGTTCCCCCTAGCGGCCCTAGGGCGCGCCGCACGACCCCAGTCGCTGCGCCTGCGGAGCCTCGGAGGTGGGAGGGGTCACAGGGCTCCCGCAATCCCCGAGGTCATTTTGGGGACGGTAACCCGAGAGTAACCACCGAGCGCACAGTTGGGGGAAAGGAAAAAAAAAAAAATGAACGCAGCATTCGTTCGGGTTAATGCACGCTTCTGTGGCAAAAGACTTCTGGGACAACTGGACATAAGAGGAACCAGATGTTTATTCCCTCATTGGTGCAGCAAGATGGAAGTAATTTGTGCCTCTGTAGCACTTTGTTAGCTCAGGCGGGCTCCAGGCTGTTTGACTAGCCTAGAGAGTTCAGCAACTTCTCTAAGACCTCCCAGGCAATGGCCAGGAAGGGCAGTCATTTGAACTGGGCTGCAGGAACATCTACTCAGTTTGAAAATGTACATAAGAAATATACATCACTAGAGATCAGCTCCCCCAGTAAATTCTAATAACAGAATCACAAATGTTGGAAAAGACCGCTAAGGTCACCTAGTCCAACCAACAACCCGTCCCCACAAACCATATCCCACACAGTTCTTGAACACCTCCAGGGACAGTGACTCCACCCCCTCCCTGGGCAGCCCGTGCCACTGCCTGACTACTCTTTTGGAGAAAAAACGTTTCCTAATATTCAACTTGAACCTCCCCCAGCACATCCTGAGGCCATTCCCTCTTGTCCTGTTGCTGTTATACCAGAGAGTGAACCTTGAAGCAATGTCTTTCACTCAAAGCTTGAATTTTTACTTTTTATTTTTAAATGTAGGCAGCACAGGAGCTGCCTGAGCTGCTTTGCAAAGTGAAAAACAAAAATGTCAGGTTTTCTGACTCTTACACTTCTGTCAACGTCTTTATTTTTTTTTTTTTTCTCCTTTTTGTTTCCTGTCCCATATGTTCTCTTTTACTGTCATACAGAAAAAAAAGTCACCAGACCTGGAGATTTTTGTCTTCTTCCAAGTTTTGTTGAATTTTAAGGAATAAATAAATAAATCATAGAATGTGTGAGGCTGTTTGGAATTATCTCTGCTGCATTTCCAAGGAAATAACACAATGTCAGCATGAGACCATCTTGTTCCCTTCTGCTGCAAGATATATTACTATATTGAAGGAACTGAGACTCAGGTAATTACAAATATTTAGACACCCTGAGGACGAGCTAGTTCTACACAGCTAAGAACTCACATTTCCAGGTGATTTATGGAGCTATACAAAATTTACTTTTGCATTCAGCAGGGATATAAGGTGGTGCAAACCCCATCTAATTCAGTAGACACAGAAAATGTAGGTCAGATTGTTTTTACCAAACTGTAATTATCCCAATATTTAACATTATTTTGATGCAGAAATATCACAGGGACTCTTTCTACTTGCAGTATTTCACCGGGTAATCAGCAAATACATCCCTTGTCCCACCGTATTTCTTTCTGTCCCTATATGGCATATACAGACAAACATTCTAGCAGAGGAGGTTTCCTCACTCACTCCTCACATATCTCCAGGAGTTTCATTGCTGGATAGGCAAGAAGATCAAATGACAACAGCACTGTAGGAGATCACAGATATGAAATAATCTCTCTACATTAAGAAGGTATCTGTCAAAGCCCCTGAGCTAAAACAAAGTGAGTTAGAAATATAACAGGATGAGAGCTTCCCCAGGGCCCAGAAAAGAAAGTGAAGACTGATGGTGAGCCAGACAGTTGACATGGCTTGCAGCACACCCAGAGGGGTTTAAATCCACTTTCCAGCACCCAGAAAAGTGCCCATCTTGCCAAAAGGTCTCTTTCTGTATGAATGAACTTGTGCCCCCTCTACCTGTAGCTGCATAAAGATAAGGCAGGGACATACTGGCTTATGGCAGTATGCTAGCCCTCAAATCCACAAGGCTGAGGTCACTGCAAGGAGCAAAAAGTCAGCTCACACACATGACCAAGGAAGCTGCCAGACCTTTTATCCCTACAACATGCCAATGTAAATGCAAGTATTCCCTACTATAACGGCTGCTGTCATTAAGCAGTCCTTAAGCATACTTGTCAGGATTTGGAAGAAGACTGCTACACAGACCCTTAATCACCTACTCATTAATTTAATAAAGAATCTTCAAAAAAAAAAAGCACAGCAACCTGTCAAGATGCAGTCTGGAAAGGAAACTCCCAGCAACAAGAGGTCAGAAAATGTTTACATTCACCTTCACCCTTTTCCATGTAGCCTGTCTGAGGAAAAAAAAATAGTTCCTGGAGAACACTGGACAAACTCTGATTTTACCAGTCTCTGCAGATGGACCATCAAAATGAGGTATTTCATTGCCATAAGTTAAGCAAGCTTTGTTTAAGAGGAAGTACCTTCTCACCATGACACATCTATCTTACACTATGCACTTAATTTAGCTCTACTTTTACAGCATATGGCTTTAAAATAAGAAGCATAGTCTAAGATGTACCACAAAGAGCATAACCCTCTGTAAAGCTAAGCCATGCCAACTCCTGGTGTCTCCAGAAATGATAGTATTCCTGCTAACTACAGAAGGCTCAGAAAGTTATCCAACATTTTAGCATGGTATAAAAACACAATTTGTTCTGATTTTTTTCTTACAGTACCTCTCTGGTTTTTGGTACCTAACCCCAGTTACCTGTATATTTACCATCCAAAATTGTAAATGCAAAAAGCTGGATTTGGCTTTAAGACTATCTTCAATTCACCACTTAAGAAAGGTCTTAGATTTCTTAATGTGGCTATAACAAAAAGAGAGAAAACATCTGCCAGACCATGTCATTTTGTGAACAGCAGTGGTCTTAAGAGAAGCATCTAAGCATATATCTACAGATTCCCAATGAAATACCTTTAATATAGCTTCTAATCTGCAAGAAGGAACAATCTAGTCACAAAGCTTGAAGGCAGAAGGGCAGAGATTTCAATCCCTTACCTGATACTTGAAATGGAAGGCAAGATGATGTTAAGTTAGAGCTCTTTGCCCTACCACTCCAGGAGAATGAGGCCTCACTGCATGAGGGCAGGGTGAGGAGGACCACCTGAAATCATTTGGAAAGGGTGGTGCCTGGGTTTTATGTTTTAAATCCCCTCCATGATTCAACAGAATAATGGCAATTTGCCTCATTCTCTGTGGCTTTCCTTGACAATTCTGTGGCAGGAAGACATGGATTTTGCTATTAACCACTGGTGCCTCATTCCTTTGCAGGTAGCCTATACTTAATAAAACCTGTAAATCAAGCAGTTCAAGGGCAATTTCCAAATGGTATGCAGCTAGCAGGTGAACACAGGCTAACGCAGCTCTGATAGATAACTTTTCTGGAATCAGCCTAAGCCAACAAAATTTTACTGTCCTCGGCCATATAACCTCAGCTATGGACAACAGCAGGCCAAGCCTCTGTGTTTGATTACAGTTTTAAAAATTTTCCCTCCTTTCAGAAACTCCAGACAGCCAGACTTGTGGATTCCTGGCAAATTGCTCTTAGCTCTTGCAGCCTGACTGCTTCTGATGATGCATAAACACGCTGGTACTTGCACAAAGCAGGACATCCTATGGCTCTCCTCACCTTTCCAGGTGTTTAAAAGTGTATTTCTGTTTCCTCTATTCACAAATGTACCACTCATTTGTGGTGGATTCTCCTTACCATGGTATTTTTGTCCCTTTATGCTTGTTAACAGCTGAATCTTCACAGGTGACCATCTGCTTTGCTCAGAGAGGTTTTAGAAACCATAAGACAAATTGAGACTGAAATCTAGCTCCTATTGCAGTCACTGCCCACCTTTTCATTTGTGCTTTTGCAGCGGTGCCAAGAGAGCAAAGCTAATAACCTGGATTTTTTTTCCAAACGAAAACCAGTTAAGTACCAAAATAAAGACACTGGCCTGTTCCCAGAAGATTAAGAAGTACTCCGCAAGAAAATGGGAATAAAAAAAGAAGAATCTAGTGATAAGCCAGACATTCATCTGAATGACAAAACTGTCAGTCAGCAGTTTCCACTGTCAGGTGGCTATTATGTCCAGAGGTAGCTGGGGAATACCTTCCTTCCAGGCTGCTTCTGTCTGAAATCCAAACAGACCCAATGATATCAGTCAGTGCCTATTGTGCATAGGCCTTATAGCTGTGGAGCATGAATGCACTGTGCAATTTCCTTGCTGATTTTCTCATATTGTTTTCTAAGTTAGATAGATGTATCACAAGGCCCAGGACATATTAATCTAGCCACAAAACTCAAGCAGCATAGGAGCAATTTATTCAGTGCTATATTTCCTATTTAGATAGAAAAAGCAAACTCATCCCACTTTGTCATTTCACAGATGTGTAGGTTTTCTGAAGATTTTCTCAACGTTAGAGCTGAAAATATCTTTATATTAGTAAAAACAAGGCTTGAGGCAGCAGCAAGGCTCAGATCATTAACCAGCTGAGGTGCAAATATTATTGGTATCCTTACCTCACAGAGGATGCCATAACTTGGTAGTATTATTTACAGTGATCCAACCTCAAACATCCAGCGCCTCAGAGGTGTTTTTTGTTTTTTTTTTCTATTTCTGTTGAGCTGTCACACTTGTCACAATGCCCTAGCCTAGTGGCTTGGCTCTTTGTTATTGTTTACAGTGATTAAAATAATGCATTTCTAGGAAAAGGAAAGTTCTATCATCCCCAGAGACAGAGAATCAAAGCAGAGAGAAAGAGAGACAAATTTCTTGCCCGAAACTACATAACAGCAGCAAAGAAATAAATGCAGATCTCCTCATTTACTATGACATTATCTTATTACTTCTTTAGGCTTCACAACAACATTTCCAAAAAACTGAAAATGTTGAAATCAGAAAACAAGCAAGAATGCTCCATAAAAGTAGGGTCTAGAATAGAGATTTTCTTAAAGTATGTAAATATTTATTATTTTAGCTAGGATCATCATTTTAAAACCTTATTCAAAATTGTGGCTAAGGTTTCAGAAAACAATATATTTGTTATTCTTTCAATTTGATTACTCTGCTGTCCACATCCATTGAGTTTTCAAGTATTTCTTTCAGACTAGAAACGTCACATTTCTTCTATAGTCACAAAGTAAACCAAATACAGAAACTAGGACTCAGACAGCTGGAATTTTAAGGAAAAAGAAAACACAAAACAAAAGCATCAAATGCTTTTTCAATAATCAGTGAGAAGTAGCAATACTATAGTCAGCTTTTGTTGTCGAGAGATACTGGAAAGTGAAAAATGACTGATAGAAGAGAACTTGGTATGAAGCCAGCAGGAAAAATGATGAGCGTGACTGTGGAAGCCCAGAATTAAATTTCTACTGTCCATTCAATGTTAGGTTGAGATAACTCCACAAACTATCCCTTGATATCTTGAGGAATGGGGTTGATCTTCCAGATAAGGGTCAAGCAAGAGCAACTGCATGCTGGCCGACTGCTGTCACACCTTTGGAGCCAGATGTTTTTAGATCCAGATACAGCAGCCACAGGATTTAAGCAGGGGCACATCCTCCTGAGACAGGTGATATCTTTTGGTATGTGTGTTCATTACTCCTCATTACTAAGGAGAAAGCAGAAAAGCAGTGAGAATCTTCTTGTTTGTTCCATTTGCCTCAAAATAGAGGTTTGAGAACCTGCTGAAAATTCTGATGTGAATATTATACAAGCTACCAATGAGGCTGGTAATTAGTTTCCTAACACCTGCCATTGCAGGACTTTGTTGGTGTCACTTTTCTAAGCTTTTCACTTCTCTGGCTGACCCTTCCTGCTCTGGGCAGCTGTTTCAGGCCAAAAGGATGCTCAAGCTGAAGAGTGGGCCCAGCCTGGCCAACCTCACCAGGTGCTCAAAGCAAATTTGAACCAAAATGTTCCTATTGTTAAATAAAAGTATCCAAACACCTATCTATCTAGTGGTTCTTACCCTCCACATACACTTTTGCTACTTATTATTTACAGGCCAGTGATTGTGTGACCCAGAATACAAGCACCATAGTTTCCCCCAAGTCTCACCAACTATGGAAACATGATGAGAGCTTCACAGCTGAAGTCTGTTGCCATCAGAGCTGGGACAGTCCATGCACAGCTTTACTCACACACCCCAGGAGAGCTTTCTGCTCAGCATTTGAAGGCATTTTGTAAGAGCAGCCTGCTGACAATTTCCATTTTATCCCTGAGCTTCCTGAGACAAGTCTCTTTGCCAAGTTAATATTTTTCTTTATCCTTGAAGAGTCTCCATGCATTCCTAGCATCTACCTCAAGAGAATTTGCCCTTATTTCCAGAACTGACTGGGGTTATCACCTCTTTTGCTTCAGAAGATAAGTCTCCAACAGGTCTACACCTTTAATACAAAAAAAAAAAAAAAAAATCCAGACTTCAGCTAAAATGAAGTCCTGACCTTCTTACTCCTAGTGACTTCACCTTTTAGTTCCCCCATCACATACAGTTTTTCCTATTTAAACTAAGAATAAGAGTCACAGACCTGCATTCCTACTCACATCAAGTAAATCAACCTCACATGATCACTTGGGATATTTCCTACAACCACCTCACTATACTGTTGCTGTTAGTCACAGAAACAAACTTAAGTAGTAGCACTCTTAGTTGGTTCACTGACTGCTGAGTTAGATATATCTTTAGATTTTAACACCAATGACATGGTCTATTATTGCTAATGATTTTGTGTCTCAGTGACTGAGAAATTAAAATTTCACATGATACAGATCTCTGGAGTATTTCTCTTTAACAACATTAAAGAATTATTTGTTCATTTCCAAATTCAACTTCCCAGTCTATCCCAGGAGAACCACTTTTAGCATGCTTTCCCAAAACAATTTTGGTCATGACTCATATACTTTATTCACATTATCACTGTTTTGATTTTTTTTAATATAATTTCTTAATATGAATCCACTCCTCCACTGCCTTTAAACTGCTATTACTATAATTTCTGTAGAGTGCATTTCCAACATGATTGCTCCTTGTCATGTAATAATCACTGCTACTCCACATGGATGAAGTCAATGTCATGTTCAGTTTCATGCTCGGCATATCAATCTGCGATCCAATTGCCTGGTGTGAATAGACATGAATATCTGTGTGTTCCTACCCATGCAAGATGAAATTATTTGGCTATTGCCAGCTTGACTACAATTGTCAACAGTTATTTCTCATTTCTTCCCCTTCCGTTTGGTTCAGAGCAAATTCAGTCACATTCCACTAGGTCTGAGCTCTGCATTGATTGCACTGCCCATCGGAAAATGCCTCTACATAAAACGCTTGCTGAGTGTGAGCTCCAGAGATGGGACTAGTGTCTTGTCATTGTAGCTATTAGATGCAGTCTGAGCAATTGCTTTTTGTTTCTTTCTTTTTTTTTTTTTTTTTTAAGATATGCTAATTCAGTTTGCACTTACGCACAATGGCTTTTTAGCTGCAAGCTGTGGTGTGATTATTGTAGAAATTCTATGCCAGTTTACTTTTTTTAAATACTGAGTAAGTCAAATGAGACTCATGCATGTGCAAATTATTGTACAGATTGTGTTACATCATTCTCCACGTTGTTCCAGCATTTGTGAAGAAAACACACAGCTTTGCAGGCACCAGTGCCTACATGCGGTCATGGCTCCTTTGTTTTCTGGCTGAGCAATCCAAGGTAGCAGGTTACCAAAAGGTTCGGTCTGTAATGTTTTTTCCAAGACATAAAGAAGCCTTCGAGGGACATACTCATTACAGCCCTGTTCTTTTCCATGCATATCCTTTGTGTTATAAGAGAGAGAGAGAGAAAAAGGAAAAAAATAGAGGGACATTAAATACAGGAGCACTGCAAATCAGCAGTCTTCTTGGGGCCGATGCTCAAGTTATTTCTTGCATGCAGAGCAGGTTTAAAAAAAGAAAAAAATCACCCTGTGGGAAGAGGGTTTTTTAACAAAAGCTGTGTTTATCTTTTCATCTACACAGGCTCAGCAGGAGTGGCTTAACAGAGCTCAAGATAGGTTGAGGGGAGCTGGGCACTCACTACCAGCTTGTGAGAGCTAGGAATACCCCTAGCGTAAACTTGCAGCTTTAGATTCATTAGAAAATAAGCCAGTTTGCTGAATTCTCCAAGTCTGCTTGACAATATGAACTCAAACATTAAGCATGGACTGTAGGGAGTTTCCCTTCAAAGCACATTTCTGACCCAGGCTAACACTAACACTAATGCATCTGCCAGCAGATGACTACAGAAAATAACAATTACCGAAAATTCAGTGGAACGTGGACACCAGGTTTAGTGTAATAAAGCCACTCAGTACCAGAGCAGTTGATACATACAGAACTCCAGTTGCATTTTGCTTATTTGACAAGCCATATTTGAAATATGTGATTTTCTGAGAACGTGCTAGAGGGACAATAACAGTTGTAGCTAAGAACTAAGAATGTTATATATTTAGAAAATCATTTTTTCCATGCTTTAGGATCATATTTACTTTTTCTTCTTCCCTCCTCTGTGCCCTACCCCAACCTGTTTCCTACACCAAAATAAAAACAATACCAATAGCCCCAACAAACTGCTGAAACTGGTCACAGATGGCTGGTAATGACTACCAGTAGTTTTTTGGTTTTTTATCCTGCCTCACATCAGAATGTGAGGGGATTAAAATACTCCCAGAAAAGGGAAAAAAAAAAAACCCATTAGTTTGAGATGTTCTCTACAATCACTGTCAGACAAAATTTCCATGTGTGTATCAGCAATTCAAACTCTTTTACCTAAAGAAAGAAATTATATGCAAGCAGTATTCTAATAGAAGAAAAATACTGGAATTTTGAATTCACACACACGTCAAAAAAAAGACATTTCAGGTTACTATTTCCACATAAGCTTTGCATTTTTTCCCTCACATCTCTGTCTAATAAGGTCTTTCAGAACATTTATATATAATCAAATATTCAATTGATGGGAAATTATTAAGAAATTTATGTCAAGGGCAATTATATAACTTTTTCTCCACATACTGACAACTTCATACGCACATATAAAAACATACATGCATAGTCACATAAAGATTTTTGCACATCTATGTACATTTTTATATTTGCTGTATATATCACCAAGAAATAGGAGACGATTGTTAATTATACAAGAATGGTAGTGATAAAGAATGTGATAGCAAGTGCAGCTGGTAGAGATTCATACCTGGAGGCAGACGGTGCACATGGGGGTATCATAGCTATGCAGGCATTAACTTGTCTGATGCAGGAAGAAACCCTAGCAGTAAACTTAACTTCTGTTATTTGTTTCTGATCTGCCTGATTGGAATATTTCAAGCAAGTTGAAGACAAAGACAAGCATCCAGGCCTGAGTTTCTCACTGGCTGGCTCACTCATCCTTTTTTCCACACAACACTCTTCTCACACCAGACATGAAATGAGTACAACCAATATATTTATTTATTAAGCACACTGTTCTGTATGTGGTCGCTTGTTTTGCACAGAAGAGAGGGTTGTGTACATCCAGGATTATAAATCTAATGTAAAAAGGATTTTAGCTTTTTTCTCCACCACTTCTCTTTCAGACATACACATGGAAATCCAAAATACAAGCCCAGCTAGATACAAACACTATGACATATAAGCACTGTTGGGACTGTGGCAGCAACAAACAAAACCAAGTAATTATAGAATCACAGAATATCCTGAATGGGAAGTCACCAACAAGGACCACAGAATCCAACACCCAGCACTACACAGGACCACCCAAAATCCAAACCCTGTGTCTGAGAATGGTGTCCAAGCACTCCCTGAACTCCAGTACGTGGAGCCATGTCCACTGCCCAGGACAGCCCGCTCCATGCCCACCGCCCTCTGGTGAAGAATCTTTCCTTCACAGAAAAATAGAAGGCCAGGAAGGGAGAGTCAAAAAGGAAGTCAGATCAACCCCAGTCAGCACCAAAAAAAATCAAGAAACTGTATCAACAAAACAACCACAATACATGGGAAACTCATAAGCAGATATAGTAGTATATCGATAATGGAAGAATCTCGAAGAAGTGGAGCAAAAAGCTTCCCTATGTTGTTATTTGTACTGCTGTTGGGGGGAAACTTCACTTTTGCAAATGCGCAATGAGTTCGTGATTTGTAATGCCATTTGCCTCTTTCTCTGAAAATATTACTGATTATGAATAAAGCAAAATAGCACCTGTTTTCTGTGGTGTAGCTAGAACCACCATTTATTGGTAATATACAGCATTTTAACAATGTGTGCATCAGAGACAGTACTGCGGTCTCATTCAAAAACAGCAGGATATTTTGTCAGGGGTGCTTTGTTGTTCTGTATCTGAAGCAAGTGAAATCATCAATAACCAAGTTTGTTTGAAAAGCCTCACTGAATAATGCATGTTTTTATGACTCCCTGCTGCTGTGAGAGAGTAGCACGAAGTAGTACAGAAACTATGAAGGGGGAAAAAAAAAAAACAAAATCTGGTTACAATGTTTTTGCAGAGTAATGTCAGACAGATGTCACTGAAGATCATATAAAATGATGCATATTGTGCATTTATATCTGGTAGGTGAGCTTGGCTTTGTAGGTACTGAAGCACAGCAGTGGTTTACAATCAAGAGAATCAAGTGAGTGATTCATTTCCTATTATATCTTGGCCAACAAAATAAAGGAGACTTAGATGAAGCAAGTCTTTCAGGGGAAGTTCAGTGAAATGCACTATTAAATTACAAATTAAGTGACTATTTAAAACCTACTGTTTTTACAAAAATAAATATTTCTTTCAAAAAAATCAGTTGAGTAGAACTGGGACATACTAAAGCAGCTGAATAGAGAACACAACTGTCTTGGATGCTAAAAGGGAAAAAAAGAGAACCGGATGTTAAAATTAGAGAAGATAAAAATCAATGAAGTGAGAAAACTAGAGCATCAAGAGTGCTGGTGAGATGATAAGGAAATGAAGAAAAAAGTGGGTAATTGCTTAAAGAATCATTGGTAGCACAAATACGAACTATTCCAGGACAGAGAATTGACAGGATGTGATAGTTGATATCCCACTTGGTTCAGACAGGAGACCTTCACTGACATCCAGCACCTAAAAGATGCATACAGATTATGGACATCAAGCCAAGCACATCAGTGTGTGCTTACCGACCAGTTGGAACAGGAGTGAAGGATAAAAATAGGACTCATCTTGAGGTGCAACTACTCAGCAGAGAGTTACACAGAAGGCAAGGGTCAGACTGAATGCATACAGCTTGGTCACTCCTCCATCCCTTGTTGACAGGATTTGCATATAGTATGTAAAACAAAACATAAAAAGCACACCTTGTTCTCACTTCTCTAGAAATACAATTTCTAAAGTACACTGGTAGCTCTGAAAGTAATGCCTCATATTTATTCCCATGGAAACAACAACAAATACAGAGAGTACAATCACAATAATGCCATTTGATAGAGGAAATTCTCAGCTACAAACTCCTCCCTTTTTTTTTTCCCCAACAACCACCATCATTATCTATGCATTTGCTCCACAGATGACAAAAAGTCTGCTTGCCACACTTGAAATTCACCACCCATTGCCTGATTATGCCCACAGTTCAGTCTCCATAAACGTTCAGCAAGCATCGACGAACATGGGTGAATTCAGTGACACACATTTGCTTCATATATACTTCCATGTCAGATGCCATTGTGTCAAACTGCCCTTCTGCTGCCATCTGTTACACAGCAACGGTACGTAACAGAATATTGGTGGGAAGGTTCAGTCTCTGCTGCCATACCACCAACATCCACCTCTGCCATTCTGGGACAACATAAGAGGAATTACTTTTGGAGCAACCCTCATATAATCGTGGCTTTTTCATCTACAGGTTACAACCTGTACAGGACCATTTTTGCTATTATACAGATCATATCCTCACACGTGTATGCATGCATATATATATTTTTATCGCATCCTTACACCCTTAACTGTATATATGGTTATATATACATATATGGCTAGGGGTGTGAGGATATGATTTCTATGAAATGTGTGTGTGTGTGCATATACATATACATATACATATATATACATACATACACACTTTGGTTTGATTTTTTTTTTTGTCAGGATGTGCAAATAGCTCATTCCAATGCTCATTTCCTCTTAGTAGCCTCACAATATTTTCTCACCCATTTTTCACAATGCTGCATAAGAACACATGGAAGTTTGCTGTATAAAATGTCTGCTTTGCTTAAGTTTTCTTTCAGACAAAATCCATGGAAGCACCAAAAGTGTGCAATTAAGGAAAGAAGCGTGGTAAATGTGCTCATATAAACTTCTTCAAGTTGATTATTTTTCAGACCAAATTCCTGCAAGAGACAAAATACACAATTTGGACTATTCTTTGGATTACATCCTTGTGCCTTCCCTGTTACAAAACCAGTGTGACAGGAAACATCTAAATGATTTTCTTGTTCTCAAAATATTCAACAGATCGATTTCAAATCAAACCCAGTGGGAAACAAGCTCTTTCTCAGCAGCCTACCAAGGAAAACAGGAACTGGGCAGGAGCCAAACAGCAGCTTCCAGCTGCATGCGGAGGGCTCCTGCATCTCCCCTATTGCTCAGGTCCAGCAGCTGAGTACTGTTGCACATGGGTCCCTGGTTCTTGGAGGGAGGGAGCTGACTGAGATGGATCAAGGTGCGAGCCCAGCTCAAGCCTTTCCAACAGATGAGGAGTCCAACCCCTGGCTAGCTGCTGAAGTGCTGCCAAATCACTCCCTTCTTACCCCTTAAGGTATGCATCTCTTGGCTTTTAGTCATTTGGTGTGCAGTTCACATGACCAAAAAGAATGACAGTCCTCTATTAAGCGTCAGCAGAAAGGAAAATAACAGAGTCCATGTACAGTTTTGACGCTGAGAAAAGAGTGTGGAGTTCTTCCCATATGACAAAAGCTTGTCCTTCACCAGTCAGGATCAGAAATAAAGGTAGCCAGTGGCAGCCAGAATGAGTGGAAAAAGCAGTCAGTCACAGTTAAGTACCAAGCTTCAACAACCCAAAATCGTGCTTGCTCTCAGTCCCTAGCTGTCTTGGTCCCCACTGTCAATTCCCTTCTCCAATCTTCCCTGTTTTCCTCACTGCTTCCATACAAACTTGCTCACCTCACAGACCTGTGTGCCTTACCCCAAGGACCAAGGGCTTCCTTTCTGAGTGTCCTCACAAGCCCATTGCTTGGCTCATCCCATCTTCCTCCTGTCAGTGACTACTCCCTTAGAAGTGCTGGCAGGTCACTACAATAGTTATCATCTACCTGTTGGCAGCTTGGATGTGATCCAAAAGCTTCCGTGAATCACAGAAAACTAAATTGACAGAAATTGTGTATCTGAAACTACTTGTCACTTGTGCTGTGACTGTCTGTAACACATTTAAAGGATGAGCAGAAAAAATAAAGTCATAGAATCATAGAATGGCTTGAGTTGGAAGGGACCCCAAGGATCATCAAGTTCCAACCCCCTCGTCATGAGCATGGACACAGTGTTTTACAGATCTGTCCAATTATTATTCTCCCAAGGGCTTTCCCAACATAATTGTGCCCCTAAAATTTATTTCCTGTGTCTGTATTAAGTCTTACTGTTCAACATTTCATATGGTGCAAAGGAATCATGAGAAGTTCTTGCACTGCACACTAAAAATCATCTGACACATGGTGGTCACTGAAGACAGACCTCTCCACAGCCTAACTCTTCATTTTTGACAGCAATGTCATCCTGAGGTTTAGTTGCAATGGTTCAGCTTCTGAATAAGACAGGCCTAAATCAGTGTAGCAGTCAGAGCCCTGGTTTAGACCCAGCTGGGCAAGTTCTCTAAGAAACAAGAGATCTTCCTGCTGTTTCAGAGCCTTCTGGACACAACTAGCTCTATGACAGTACCCTGCCTGTGGAAGGTCCAGGCTGATGAGGGAAACAAAAAAAGATGCTGAATTGCGCTAATTATGCACTGTCAACTACAGGCCAGCAGAACTGGGAAACCACTCACTACTAAAAAATGCTGTCAATTTCGCTAGAGCTGCAATATGCTTTTCCAACTAGCATCACTGAGAACCTGTTTTTACCAATTTAAAGCTGTGACTTATTTCTTCTAGAGGCTGTATTCCTGGTAAGGTACATCTCTGTCCCCACAGATGACATGAAGAAGCTGTACACAGCTCAGAGGTAGTGACCCACCTCTGACATTCAGCACTTCATGAATGGCTCCATCTGGTTACCCAACAGGCATGAATGGACTACCTTCTGTAGGCATTTTCCATGAGCAAAGGGGTTGTTCTTCATGCCTTTGTGCTGTGATTGATAGGAAAACCTGGAGTAGTGTCAGCATGTGCCAACCCATGCCTATTTAGAGCTGATAAAGTGAAGTGCAATTAAAAGACACTGAGGGATCATCATGTCCAAGAACTCCTCCAACAGCTAGCAGACAAAGACTATTCAAAGTACACACTTAAGTACACACTGATGCTGCATTAGTGTTTCAAAAGGGTTTCAGAAGCCCAATTTATAAAAATAGAAATTATCAATCAGTGTTTTTCTACAACTTAGGGTAGGAAGATGAGAAGAAATAAATGGTTTGATTAGACTGCTTTCAAACAAACACATCACCTGCCTTTTTGACAAACCAGGTTGTAATCTTGCCTTCTAAGAAAATGGCCCCGGAATTCCTTTTAGATAAATATTTGCATATTTGTATATTTATTTCAAAATGAACCTTAGAAAATTTCCCATTGCTATTTCTCCTTTTCACATCAACTACAAATTGGTTTTCTTCTGCCATTAACAATAGGAAGTTAAATTGACCAATAAATACATCTTTTGGAAAAAAAAAAGTTGAAAAAATACCAGATTTTCACCTGTCACATGTAATTATCTACTTAGAACAAAACTCCTTTATTCTTGTATTCCTGACAGATAGATCATGTCCTTCTTTATTTCAGGGTTCCTTGTGTCACTTACTGGTTTCCATCTTGAAACTGTAAAGAGGAGAATCTGGATGCTAAGATGGACTACAAAGAAGTGCTACATTTTCACCACGTCTTTTATTCTGTCACAGAAATAAGTCAGCTATTGATTTGAGGGAAAATGGCACATACCTCAGAGCCCACTCTCAAATCAAAACCAAAAATGTATTTCTCCAACACAGCCTTCACAAGTTTCATATGTTTTAACAGTTGTACTGATATATACAGAAAGAGAAGAATCAGTGACTTAAACAGTTTGCTCCCCTCGCTGCTTTCACATCAGGAAGGACAAAGGTTTTTCTTATCCAGTTTAGAGTATTCTGCTCAAATGCTGTGCATAACGTCTGAGATTTGCAAGATCAAGGATACGTTTATGTAACTAAGTATAATTAATAGTTGAGCTGGTATGGACTGTTAGTGCCTACATTGTTAATAGCTCATTAATATAGCTTGTGGTTTATAATTCTGATAGATTTTCTCTGGTGAGACAGAATGGTCCATCACAGGCATGTTCATATACGATGGTATGAACCTGAAGTTTTCAGTCTGCAAAATAGAAAACAACATACCACTATATTATGTTGAAGAATTTTTTTCAGTCTCTATAGAGGCCAACAAAACAACAGAAAAAAACAGGATCTGAAGAAATCCGGCAGGCAACACCACTTTTGGAAAGGAGCTGTGAAGGTATTTCTCTAAGCTATGCCAGCAAAGGGGTGGGGCATATAGGTTGAAACCTGAGTTGGTGGAGGCACACAGCTGCCTTCACAAAGTCTGAACAAGACAACCTTTTGAGTCTCTTTTTCTTAATGAGATTGAAAACAAATGTTGAAATGACCTATTTTGCTACAAATACTGACATAATGACCAATGGAAACTTCTCAAACAGAAAAAAAAAAAAAAAAAACAGGCAGGCCATGGGAGTTCCAATGTAGGCACTTAAACTTAATGGAAGTTTTGACTTTGATATCAGCAGCTTCAACTCCTGTCAGTCAAATTGTGCAGGATACCACAAAAGAGTATATCAGGAAATTAATCACTCTGAATTCAGAGCACCGTTTGACTAGTCCACAACAAAGCACATGGTTGTTAATTCCACTGTGAGCAGAAAACAATTTTCAGTGTGCATTAGGTGAGACAGGAGCCCTGAGAGGAGCATGCTATCATGTTGTCAAATATGTATCAGGACACCCTGGAATTAGAGAGGAAGTAAAACTTGCAGTGGCAAAGTTAACACTGCTGTTTCTTGTCTCCTGCATATCTGAACTACAACTTAAAATACAAAAATTTCATAGCTGCTTGTGTTGCTAATAGGGCATAAGGATCTGCATCCTTCTTCTCATTGTAAATGCTTGTCTGTTTCCATCACATCTTTAATCACGCAGGTTTCTGTCATCAAGAGCAACACATTTTTAAGCAGAAGATTGGAGCTAAGATTACATTGCGAAGCAGCATTGTGAACAGACTAATGTTGGGGAGATCTAAAATTCAGCTTGAACACTGGCAATGGAAATGTAATTTATTGTATCCTTAGGCAGGAAATGCACTATTCCATCCTTCATCTAGCTCTTAAGCAATTACTCAGATACTCTGAGTAATGAAGTTATGGCTATCTAAATAATAGACACGCTTCCAGACACATTACTCCTCATTCCACCCTCTAAGCACACGCACAGAGATACGCTGGATTTTTGTCAGAGCAGCTGCATGTTGCAATGACATTACATTACATGTTTTGATGAAGACAAATACACAGACCCAACAACAAACAACACCTCCCCCCCCAAAAAAAAATATCAAAGCACAAAAAACAGACCCACTTACCCCAGTCTGTACTGGCGACCGATATGCCTTCTTTGGTAATCGAGAGGCTGGAAGTATACCAGGAAATCAAAATGGTTTGATGGAACAAGGTACACTGCTGTTATATCCAGAGTTCTTCTCTAGCTGCCCTCAGCAGCTGAAGCTTCATTATTTTTGAAATTCTCTCACTGGTTAAGTTCTCACATTTTATGCCCTCTTCCTGAATGTGCTATTGTTTAATTTTCCCCTTCGCTGAAACATTTGGTTTCCCTGGGAGATGTGGTTGAATCGACTCAGTAAGGTGTACTTTTCTGAAGGGAAATAATGGGCCAAGAACCCACCTAAGCACGTTTTCCCCACTCTTTGCCTGCCCCAAAGGAGCTCTTCACTGTGTGACAAGCGACATGCTTCCATCAGCGTGCTGTCAGCATTGGTCAGTGCCACCACCACTGACAGCAACTGCCCTTCTGTTTCTTCTCCTGCCTTATCTGATCTTTTAGTCTCCCCTCATAGTTCTCTCTTGCCAACCCCATCACTTCATCTGTTTGGACCTGATTTACTAATTACATCTGCAAACTAACATGGCCAGTGAGGGGAATAATCTGAGTGACACTGAGCACAAAGAACCCTGGGAAAGCAACAAAAATAGAACCAAGGCAATGGCGGGGAGTGAGGTGTTCTGGTGCTCTACAGTTTCCCTTTACTTACAGTTCTCCCCCTTCTAAGTTGCCTTCTCCCAATTCTCCATACCCTTCTCTCCCAAAAACACTCTTGCTTTCTCTTGCTCTTGTTGTTTTCTCTTCCTCCAACTTTTAGCCTTTGCTTAGGCTTTTTCTCAATCTCTACTTCATTACAGCCATCTCAAGAGTGGGAAAGCATCTTACGAGCTCTCATTAATTTATTCAGCATGAGCTGACCCAGTGCTGATGACATATACACAGACCGAGAAATTATCAGCGTACCCAGAGGAAAACGTACATTTGACCTATTCTTACATTTGCTCAAGGGAAAACTTAGAATTGCCAGGATAGGGTTTGATTGTTGGTAGGTGATTGTTTTGACTGTTTGTAACTAGCCATTAGACTAGTGTTTAAACTAGTCTGTGAACTCCTCATTCTTATGTATAGAATTTTATGTTGACACATTCAGAATGATCGAAATAATTCTAAAAACTCAAAACCCACCCTACTTGTAACAAGTATTTTTTTTCTTCCTGACTAACTCTTTGCCACGTATGTAATACATTAATAGTAAAATAATAATGACTCTTACAAAACTCCAGGGTTGTTTAAAGGTTCCATCTTCCCTTTTATTATTTCCAAAGGATCAATGCACCATATATCAACATTTTCCTCAATCCTTGCCTCCCAACTCACTCTCAACCACAAGGCACACATCCTAGGACCTGCACTTAGTCTGCAACGGAATGTAAAACATTTCAAGCTCATCAAATTACTTACCTCTGCACCTTAAAATCAAGAATAAAGTCACTCCAGCACCACTGGCAACAGCAAGTCCAATCAGGAGATATTGGAGCCTGAAGGAATCATCTAAGGTGAGGAAAGAAAGCCAGTTACAGAGCTAGATGTCAGTATCCACTGATTATATGATGCTGGTATCTACATTAATCAGGAAAAAAAAAAAAAAAAACTAATGCTCTATCCCTATAGCTCTAATGAGAGACAGATGGGATGTCTAGGTGCCAATCTGCAAAAGGAATTGCTTCACTCACTCAGTGTGTACAAATATACTTCCATTTTCAACCTATACATCTGCATGATGTCCCTTTGTACAAACAATAATACAAACAAGTGCATCAGCAGAACTAACCAGACATCCCTCCAGAATTTTGTAATTAATGACTGGTCTATGTTAACTTCATGCCTCTGTTGAGATATGTTGGTGATAAAAGCATTATTTAGATTCTCGTACAAACTTTGCTGGCAGAGGCATATCAGGTCCAGCATAACCAACTGGGAAGATAAATTTTACCCTTTGTTACCTTTGTCTCTGGGAAAGTTTGCTCAAGAGTAACACACAGCCACTCTCCAAGCAACTTTTCTCCAGACCATCACCACTGTGGGGAAGTGAAAAAATTCATCTCCAGGGATTCAAAGTTTCATATCAAAAATGAATCACAGTTACTGCAGAGGGAACTTCTCTGTCATCACTAATTAAACAAGGATCACTGAAACAGAATAAGGAGCTCTTGTAACTTAAAATGGGGATACAAATAAGCTCCCACTGGAAACTTCCTCATACCATGCTGTGAAACATGAGGTTTCAGTTGACTAACTCTGAATTACTAATTTCCCTATCAACATGCACAAGAACTTTGGCATTTCACCCCACTAAACAATCTGCTGAGCCCTGGCATTCAGTGGGAACAGCTGCAAAGAAAACCACAGTCACAAGAGTATGATGAAGAGCAATTACAGAATTATGTTCTTTACATGATAGATCTAGGGAGAGAGTCTGGTTCACAGCTGGGTGGGTAACCAGGCAGGTGGCAGTAGGATGTGTATTGTTGACCCAGCCTATGTAGCTGATCCTGGTTACTGTTCCATTGAGGTGGTGGACATCTTTCTCAACACTGTGATTACTTGCAGGGATCCAGGAGATTTTGGCAGCTGGTTTTCCAGCAGTAGCTTGGCAAACAGCCACTCTGTTCTTGTCAGAGGTCAGAGTCAATGTAGGAGGGACTGCAGAAGAAATAAAAAGACTACAGTCATTATTTCAGGGTAAGATCTCTAACTGAGAAACAGAAAAATAGTACTATTTTTTAGTTTTGTGTGGCCAACTTAAGATATTTTAAAATAATTCAGAATATTAGCACCAACTATCCTTAGGGGAAAAAATACATCGAAGTCTAAGTTAAATATCTCTAAAAATTGGTAGCTGTACTTAGAATTTTGTTACCTCAAGTTGTCCAAAAGATGACTATAGTTGTAACAGAAGATGGAATGTTGGATAGGGCTGGATTAAATGAAGATTTAGAAGTATAGCAGTGCACATACTGAGCAAAACACCTCAGCTGTCCAAAGCTACAAGCTAAGAAATTCATAGTATGGACAGAAAGGAGGAAGTGAGAAATACTATTCTGCCTAAAGCCTAACAATTCATGTTCTGCATTAGACAAAGCAGACTCTGCAAGGAAGAAGAAAAAAAAAAAAAAAAAACAATAACAAGGGACAAAAAGTAACAGTAGCAATTAGTGATTTACAGATGAAGTTTCCCATAGGCCTTCTGAGTATCACTAAAATTAAAATTGACTAAGATGATAAGAATAAGAAATCCTCTCATAAGTAAAATGCTTCTTGCAGTTTAAGGAAAGCTAGAGATAATCTACTCATCTCAGAAAGATTGACTGATTGGTTGAAAATAGCCTGATTTCATTTTTATCTTAGTGAGGCAGTCCCACAGACAGCTTTCAGTGCTTCTGGAAGAGTTAAATATTTCCAGATCATGTCCTGAAACTCTTGCTTCCTTCCTTTTTGGTTCTTATCCAAACAAAATAGACGTGTTCGTTGTGAAATTTGGTTTAGCTTTAGGCAGCAATATTTATTTAATATCATCTATTTGCATTAACTTAACCAACAGTGTGCACTCCTGTTCATGTGAACATTCACACAGCATTCAAATTCCATGTTCTGTCCAAAGAACTACCTCAGAATCTATCCAGATGGTTCATTCGGAGCACCCAAAAACAGTCCCTGTTCATGAAGCAGAACAAAAAACCACTCAACAATAACTGATTATTTCTCATTCAAATAGCCCTATGTCTTCATATGGCTCCTTTCCCTCTCCAGTCAGACCAAATCAAGTTACATCTCTATCTTTAATCTCAGCATGCATCAAAAATGAATTTGGTATTTTAACAACAACTCAAATCTGTTTTATCTCTACACAACAAGGAAAAAGCACCACGTGTGTCTTACCTATGACAGTCAGAGAAAATAAAAAAAGAAAATTCCCCTCTCTGCTGACAATTTCACAGGTGTAATTTCCCTCGTCATTCAGGTTCACAGGGTAAATACGAAGAGCAGGGTCACGGTCAGGTGAATAGTTCCACATCATCTTCTCACTGCAGTTTAACATTCTTGTCTCATTGAGATCCCGTCTATAAGCCAGAAAGCAGGAAGTGCTGGATTTCATCTTCCATGTCACCATTAGCCAAGACAGCTTGGAGACTGATGGGCAATTCAACACAGCTTCATGACCAGCCTCCACATTCACCCTGCTATAAGCTACATGGGAAAAAGAGAAATAGAGAAAGAAAAAAATAAATATTAAATATGATGCTTCAGGTTTCATCAAAGCATATGCAGCATTTGGCTTCACCATACTTAAACATTTCTGCTTTCTTACTGTAGTGGAAGACTTGTGGACACTTTGCTTTTGCAGACACTTATGAGTACTATTCAATTTCCAAGTCCTGCTTTCCTCTGTCAGTCTTTGAGATCTGGAAATGCAGTGGAGATTATGCCTTTCTACTCTATGTGATGTGTGCTGGTGAGACAAGTTCTCAAATATTTTAGCCAGTAGATTCCTATCACTTTAAGATGGGCTCTGAAAAACTGATGGGGAGGCCAAGATTCACCCTCAAGAGAAAGGAAACTACCTTTTCTAAGAAAAAAAATCATATTACTAAATCAGGTGCACTGCTTACAGTGTAAGAAAAACCTGGGATAGCAGTGGAACAGGAGTGGGACTCAAGGATCCTTATAGGTCTCTTTCACCTTGAGATATTCTATGATCATATACCAACAAGGGTGAGCCACAAGATCATCTGACATAGTAGTCAATGGAGCATATACGCTATATTTCTCTTTCTGCCAGTAACCATTGGTCCCCTGGTGTTTTCTCATCTGAGCAGGATTTGGATCTTCAGATGATTTGTGTTAGAACCCTATCAGATATACTATCTTATGCCACTCTGCAAAGCACAGGATTATGTTTTCAGCTGATGCAACATCACTCTTTGTACTGGTGAACTGTGAAATTTCAGTGTATCCGTGAGTTGGCAATACAGAGTATCAAACAGTGCTGAATGCAGCACTTACCTGACCCTCCATTCAGGTGGATCATGAAGAAAAGGACTACAGCCAGAACTGCCCATGTCTGAGTCATCTTCAGCAAAAAGAATCAGCACTGCAGTAAAAGAAGGCAAAGGAAATGATGGGTATTCACAGGCTGTGGTGCAAGTCCCTTCAAAGAAAACGGGAAGAAAAACCTGTTTTTTCTGTAAAAACAGAAGTCATAAAAATGACCTATGTCAAGTATCATTCTTACGCTTGAAGGAAGAAAGCAAAAAAGGCTTTGGAAACCAAAAGGATTTCTGTTTACAAGCAAGATTTTAAAACCAAAAATCTCATCTTCCAGTCATCTCCAGCCACTCACAATTCACAACCAACTAGCACACAGATAACTACAGACATCTTACTGCTGCTTCACAGACTTACCCGCAGAAGATGAAAAAAAGACTTCGCAAGAGCAAAGATGCATGCATCAAAGTCTTTAAAAAAAAAAAAAAAAAAAACACCAAGGTAACATCATTAGTGGAGTAATTCAGGACCTAGACTGAGCTATTTGAAGGAAGCAACCCAGAGAAATTATTTAAATCTTCGCCCCGCTTTTAATTTCTCAAAGGGTATCTCCACTTCTGCAGTGAAAGTGAAAGGTCAACTAAATTCTTGTAAAAGATCACAAACATGAGCTTGTTTCCTGCTTTTAGAGACACTAAGGACTGAGGAAACATTTAGTAATTACATTATTCCACAATTATATATACTTTTCAACAAACTGTATCTTACTAATTGCTAGCTCCTTTTTGACTAAAGGGCTGTTGCTTGAACACAGACTTGGTAAGAAACATTGCTGGTAATTTCTGTCAGTCAGTTAATCATACATAAATAAACACAAATTTTTGTGGCTAACTTGTACTATGCTGTACTGAAAAATATGGATATGTATTCACAAAGCCAAAATACCATCCTTTTCTGCTCAGATTTCCCTACTGCAGCTCCCCCTGGCTCGGTCACAGCAAAAGGGTCCCCAGCCACTGCACTGCTGTGCCCCCACTGCTGAAAAGACAAAGCAGAGGTCTCTGGGTGTGCCTCTTTTTTTGACACTGCAGTAGGCATACCCTGACTGGGATTTTCTGATGTTACTGCCAAAATCTGCATCCACAGTTTTGTCTCAAGAATCCCTCCTACCTGTCCATGAAGTTGTCTGATTTCCCTTCACTCACCTCTGCATTTCCTCAGGCTCTCCTTGGTCCTCTCTTTGTTCTCTCTCTCACACCACCATCTGTATGACTTTAGTCTTCCTCACACAACTAGACATGATTGGAAAATGGTGTTGCCATCCTATGGGAAGTATTGATATGTCATTCTCATTCCTATGTCAAAAGCCAATACACACCAAGCTAGCGAGTATCTCTGTGATACAGTTGATTTAGAAACGTCAAATGTGTTGCAACAGGACCCTGCTTTTGGGTTATATGTGGTCATGCACTGTTCACATTTATATTACCCATATTTAAATACATGTTTCATAGTAGGTACTGAGAGGAGGAGGGACATAAATATATGTCCTCCGGTATATGTAACAATACATAAAGTAAAGAAGAAACAGAACACTGCCACACTTACGGAACTGAAAAAAAAGCAATAGTGCTACATCTGTGATCTGAGTGCAAGAGGCAGTAATATACACAATGCAAAATGTAGGCACGTTCTCACAACAGCTTGACACATTTGCACAATTCTAACAAAACATCAGCATATCTGGATGAAAATCTTTTATTGCAAACTGAAAATGCTGATGCAAGCACACTGATTGGTATTCTACAACTAACATGCAAGTAATGGACAATGTAAGTCTTATATCACCAAACTCTCAAACTTCATTTTTGTTCACTTCACATCTTTGCCACAAATGACAAAATTTTTGTGTTTCATGTTATTCACTATCATTGAAAAGGTTGTTTTCTATGTATAATTTAGATAAATTACACATGCAAACATTGCTTTCAATGAAGAAGCTTAATTTTTTCTTAATAACAACAACAAAAGATTAATTTTGACCAAAAACATGCCCTGAATTAGACCCAATTTGCACATTGTTTTTCTACCTCTTTAAAAAAAAAAAAAAGTCCTCCACAATATTTATCAGCAAATTCAAAATTCACCAATGTTGACGGATCCATAAATATTCATACACAGCACATTGTGACACTGGAACTTGTCCCAGAGAACTACCATTTTTTAGAATGCATACAAGTCATATACACACAGAGCATATTTGCTCAAAAGAACAGATATTAATGATTAAAAATGGGGCCTTACGGAAAGAATAGAGAATATTACTCTGCTTAAATATTCATGCATGAAACAGTGAATTTAGATTGCAGTTTTTAAGGTTCACAATCCTCAACTGCTTACGCCTCTGAGCAAGAAGTAAACGTCAAAGTAGAACCCCCAGAAGGAGAAATCAAGCACAGCTGAATCAAATTCATTTAAAAGTAGAAAATGAATGTATGTAGATAGCTTTGTGCCATTTCCTTTGATGGAATTAAAATGCCCCCAACAACTGCATTAAAATAAATTAAAATTTTAACTCAGACTTGATGGTGGTGGCTGGTTCGAGACCCTGCGACATATGCATCACTACTCTCCCATTACCCTCCACATTGCAGCTGGGAATGGCACCACTCACACTCAGTTGCCTCTCATGAATGCTGAGGGGAAGAAAATCACTCGGCGTCAGCCCAGAGAAGGGACCTCCAGCTCCAGAAGCCTGGGAGATAAAAGGCAGCCGTGTCAGCACACTCTGGTCCTCAGATACTCTTAGTCCTGAGGAGGAGAAGGAAGATGTTAGCACAGATGTTTGGTCCAGCTGGGATGCTGGTTCTAGCTCCCGCACACCAGGGAATGGCACTGGTACAACTGTAGATCCCTCCTGGCTGTCCTCACGAGAACAGAGAAGTTAGAAGTGGCTCAGCTAAGGACAACTTGTCCCAGATAGTCCCTGTTCTCATTGCACTGTTCATGAAATTCTTTCTGCTGATGCTCCCAAGATTGTAGCATGCAGCCTATTTGTCTCACAGACAGACAGAGCTCCTTGCCCCTTGCAACAGCTCAGTGAAAAGAAACCATCTGGTGGTACATTCCCTCAGAGGAGGATGTGACACAGTTAGAGCTAGGGAAATACCGCATTCAGACATGAGGAACAAACCACAGCCTCTGGTTGCCTTATACTACACATCAAATACAAGCTGCAAGCCCTGAGCTATGCAAAATGACAACTTAAAGTGGATTAAAAACAGCCAAGTTCAACATAACAAAAATATATTTAACACAAAGCAAAGAAAGAAAAGGTGCAGCTCATAAAGAACCAGTGCAAGCAACGCATCAGTCATCACCACCAACCTTTGTAAATGTCACATGGCCACTGCCATGATTATCAGGAAAATATGACTGCTTTGCGGTGGAATCACATTTTAAAGCGCAGCAAAGATCTTCAGAAGCCTGTTCCTTCCTCTAGAGGGGCAAAGGAGGGGAGGAAGGGATGGTACAAAGAGTTGCACACAGCTACCAGCCGTACCACAATGAGTCAAAAGGCAGAAGCCAGCCAATGCTGTCTGACGTGAGAGGTGCAGGGACAGCCCCAGGTCAGCCTTCACCTTCAGCTGCTCTTTGGGGCCTCAGCAACTCTGTAAGTTGGGATACCTTCTGGTAACGTACTGCAAAAAAATAAAAATAATAAAAACAGAGCAGTTCAAATGGTAGTCTCAAGACTCTCCCTTTTCTTCTCCAAGTTTTCACAGCAGTCATCAGACATGGGAGTCATAGCAGTTACCTGGGGAGAGAAAACAGCAATGGTGTCTGTGTGTCCGCATTTTCTGTGCATCTTAGCCACAGGCTATTTTCACGCAGACTATTTGCTGCATGGGAAGTTTTGCAGAAGGTCTGAGAGCAGTCTGCAGCACCCACTCAGGGGACAGACTCAGTTCAACTGGTGTCTCAAGCTGCTTCCAGGCTATGATGCACCCTCCAAGTCCCACAGATGAAAATGAAGTTATAAAATACAGGAAACCTTTGAATGCTCTGGAAAGAAGACAAATCCCACAGAATTATAGAATCATTTGTGTTGGATATGACCCATAAAACTCATCTAGTCCAACTCCTTTGCAATGAACACTTACAGCAAGATTAAGTACTCATCCAGCCTGACCTTGGGAGTCTCCAGGGATGGGGGCATCCACCACCTCTCCAGGTAACAAGTTCCAATGCCTCACCACTCTTAAAGTAAAAAACATCTTCCTTACATCCAGTCTAATTCTCCTCTCTTTTTAGTTTGAAACCATTTTCTCTTGTTCAGTCACCACATACCTTGCTGAAGAGTCTGTCCCTTTCCTTCTTACAGATTCTGTTTAGATACTGAAAGGCTGCACTCAGGTCTCCCCAGAGCCTTCTGTTCTCAGGGCAGAACAGCCCCAGCTCTCTCAGCCTGTGCTCATAGGAGAAGTGTTCCATCCCTTACGTCATTTTTGTGGCCCTCCTCCATATGTACTCCAACAGGTCTATGTCCCTCCTATACTGAGGACTCCACATCTGGACCTTCAGCTGAGGTCTCACCAGCAGAGCAGAGGGGCAGAATCACCTCTATCAATCTGCTGGCCAAGCTTCTTTTGATGCAGCCCAGGATACAATTGGCTGTCTGGGCTGTGAGGACACATTGTTGGCTCATGTCCAGTCTCCCATCCACCAATTTCCCCTTTTTGGCAGAGCTGTGCTCAACCCTTTCATCCTTCAGCTTCTGTTTATTCTCAGAACCTGAGATGTATTTGGGGGTTAGGGGAGGTTGCGTGCCTGCTCTGTCCTTAGCTATCCTCCATATCTACCTGCTGCTGGCCACTGCAAATGGCACCATGTAGATGGGTCTTTGATTTGATTTCATAGCCTTCTGGTATTTTTCTCTGAAGGATATCCTAACACGGAAAATGCATCCATGAAGCTCTCTCCTAGAACAGCAAAATTTGTTAGTACAGTTAAGAGAATGGAGGAACTTCATCTTCTGGTCAAACTCCCTGTTGGTCTCATACTTGCTGGCATCAATGGAAACCACAGATAGTTTGTAGATACAAAATTCAGCCCATCTGGTTCATAAGCCAGCCTCATTCAGTTCCAAATAAGCAAAATTGAATAAACTTTCACTATGAACTGGGAAATAGAGGGTAGATGGCTTCCTGAAATGGAGAGAACCACCTAATAGTAGGAGCTGTCAAAAGAGTTACAAAGTATTTGTACTGAAATGTAAAGTTACTGTTTTCCAGCAACTTATATCTGGAAGTAAATAGGCTTGAAAATTCCTCCTCAGCAGGGTAGATGTTTGCAGTGTCTGTGTGTTCAATTTGTCAAGATATTAACAATTAAAATAACGCTAATACTAACATTAGTGCAGTGTTTTTTTCCCTAGCTGGGTGAAAAACAAGCTAAACAGCAGATGAGTGTATTTCCTGTTAGTTTGCTTTATTTGCCTTTAGTAGTTGTAATTCAACAAATCAGGTGCAAATTGCCTCTCCTTTCTGAAATGTTTACATTCTTAGTGCCTGCCAATCTAGAAAATAGCCTAGTCCTGTGAAGTTATTACCTTAGCTAAATTGTACACCTCATGCCCATAGCTGCCTTGCAGCCAACCTGTTCAGAATGCACAGTAACCCCATGTTGGGAGTAGGACCAAAGGATGAACAGCAGTAATAGCCTCTGGTAAGTTTATTCTCTTCCTTGCAGGAAAACAGATGTTTGCCTTGAAGAGGAAAATATAAAAACAGTCCTTGTATGTAACACAATTTTCCTAGGTACAAACATCCGTGGTTCCCACTGATGTCAGCAAACGTACAGTGGGACAAATGCTGCTGATTATAAAACCTTTAAAACCTGAAACTTCCAAGTTAAAATGTCCAGAGGCAATTACATTGCTATTTCCAGAGACTATGAAAAGTTATTTATAATATAAACTACAGCTAATCTACACTCACTGGACCACCACAGTCATGCTCAGCAATTTCTGATCCTGGACCCATCAAAACCCCCTTACTAATTTTGGGTCACAAACCCATTGTTCAGAGGTTTCTCACTTGATCCCAATGCTCCAGCAAAATATATATATATATATATACATACATATCTTCAAGAAAGAAGGCCATTATTTTGGCTACTTTAATTCCTGACTCTTGTGGACTTACTGCATCACTTTGCTCATTTCCTATGAAGAACCAGGGAACTGACAACTCAAAAGTACAATTACCACCTACCAAACTGTGGGATAATCCAAGAAACAGACTCCTAAATATTCAATAGCGAACAGAAAAGAGATTATTCATGGGTGGAGACAGCTCACAAAACCCTTCTAATAAGTGTAGGCACATACCTTAGACTCTGAATGAAAATTTCTCTCCCATCCCAGACTCAGGGATTGGTCTTCCCTTCCACAGCCAAACATTACCCAATATACTAGACACCCTGAGTTTCTTGTAAAGAAGTTGCAAAGTTCAAATAATTACCACTTTAAAAAGAATACAAATAGCAGTAGAAACTGACATGTAGCAGAAACAAATTAGTCACTAATTAGTCGATCTTCTATCTGGATTCACTGACCACTGTTTAGGCAGTTCTGAGCATGGGTAGAGCCACAGAATTACTAAGCCTCTCTACTACAGTTGTTTGCTCCTCCTTCAGTTCAGCTTGGAGAGGCTTACAGGAAGGGAAAACTTTGCTGCCTCTCCTGTGTTTGTAGAGCAGTTAGGCCAGCTCTGCCAAACATGAAATCTGTTATCACATAGCAAAGGAGAAGGTTCAAAAAAATACATATATAAATTAAAAGAAAAAAAAAATTGTGGTTTCTTACCAGAATGGAACAAATAAGTGGTAAAAAAGAAGCATACAAAGCCATCACACCAGTGTCACAGTAATGTTTATCACTGCCTACAATCTTCTGGGGCCACCAAATAAGATGAAGAGGATGCTTCTGCTTTGTTTCCTTCCTCACTATACCAGCTTCTCTGCTGTCATAAACTCCCCCTCTCATGAACTAGCCTAATGCTCATAGCTCTCTATGTCACTCAGAACTTCAGAAGAAGCTGGTGGCTTCCAGTCCAACCTCATATCCCAACTCTTGTCCATGCCTTCAGCAGTACTTCTGGTAGCACTGTGCTCAGCATGCAGATGGGTAGTACAACCTACAGCACATCCTCGTTCAGGTTTGTGTTGCTGGAACTGCCTGACCCTTTCACAGCCCAGAGATTTGCAGGTGGAAAATGTGACATGAAGTCAGGTCAGCCCCCACAAACGTTGATGCTATCAGTATCTGTGCTGTGGTTGTGTCTATGCATGTGCTGTTATGTATATTTAAAATAATAATAATAATAATAATAATAATAAAAATCCACACAAGCTATTAGAGTTCTTTGCATTCAAGTGGCAAAGTATTTAGGGATGTTCAGCATTGTACAGGTGCTGGGAGGTCAGGGTTTAGCACCAAAATGAAGGTAGGAATGCAAAATGGTGCTGGCAGTACTTCCCCACCAGTTTTCCTCATCTCTTTTCCTAATCACTTGGAGAACCAATAGATGCATACCTCACAGGCCTCCTACTCAGCAAAAGGTCCTTGGGCTATTTGCTGAGCCTCCATCATCAGAAATCTGGGTTGCACGTTGTTTCTACATGGTTTATTGTCAGAGTGAGTTTATGACTCCACAAATGATAAATACCCTCCAGCTAAAGGAATTGCAAAATGCATCCAAAGGGATTTACTGTGTGTGCCTTTGAACTGCATAGAGTTTCAGCAAGCTGCTGTCAGACGATGATTTTCCTGAATACATCCAGTAAAAAGAAGGTAAGCTGTGGACATGCAATGCAGTTTGCATGGAAGTCCTTGCAACTGAACAAAAAAGGAAAGAAAATTCCAGATTCAGTATTTTGGAATGCAGCACTGCTGCTCAACCAGACCTACACACTCGTGCTGCAAGGCTGGTATGGCTGCAGCATGTGTGGACTTCTCCAAGCTAGAGTTAATGCAGTTAATGAGGGCAACAGTGATCTCATTACACCTATAAGCAATCCTGGCTGAATGCATGCTTGGTCTACTGGCCTGAAAAACAGTTTTTTGCTGAAGAAACAAACAAACAAAAGCTTTAAACAAGAAGCCTGCAGTTCTTTACAGGTTCTAGAAATGTGATCTTCACTGTCTACTCAAACTTGCCTCTTTCCTCCTCACACAGAGCAGTTCTGAGAAAGGAAAAGGACACTACAAATTTCTGATCAGCTCCTCAGGTAAAGCCCAGCTTCACTGTTGCTGAGAAAAGGTCATTTTGCCCTGTAAAAAATACCATTTTCTTATTACAGAAGGGCATTTACCTCGCAGAATGCCTATAGTCTTCTGTTCTCGAGACAGAATGCATAGCTGTTACAGAGACTGAGAAGTCATACTGACTGAAGTGCATCGTAAGCGTGTTCCTTCTCACATACTGTGGAAATACACTCATCTTTCCTCCCTCGATATAAAATATCTGTCTTCTGTCTTAACTGCCTACAGTCCTGCTGCAAGTCCCTCGTATTTATGACTCCCTTCGGCTCAAGCACTCATATTAGTTACAAAGAGAACTATCTGGAAACAGTTTCTATATCCTGTTTTTATGTAGCATAGGAAACTGACACAACAGCTAAGCTCTCTTTGAGCTCAGGAGAAGCGCTTCTTTAAAATTCCTACTTCATCTTCTAGTGTCTTAACAAAAAAAAAAAAAAAAAAAAACCCTTTCCTTTAACCTTTTTTGAGTTGTTCCCTACATTTCCCCGG